>PVLC010012762.1:0-32312 GCA_004027655.1 Graphiurus murinus
AAAAAAAAAAAAAAAAAAAAAAAAAAAAAAAAAATATAGCTGGATACATGAAAAGAAAAAATAATCATTTTGGTTTTCAAAGATTAACCCATCATGAAGTCATTTTTACAGAAGATTCAGCCCCAATATTTCGTGCACAAACATACATTTAGCAATTATCCAGATTGTTATTTAAGATTCCTCTAAAATGACTACTCAGTTCACAGTTGTTCAGAGATCAAGTGAGTGGAGCACACCAGGCTCCTCCTCCTGGGGCTTTGCTCTGGCAGGTGCCCTATAGGCCACTGTGTCAGGAGAGCCATGAGGATCACAACAATGCAGCTATTCTCAGGGGTCCAAAAGAAGCGGGACTTTGAGCAAATTTGCTAAAACTTCTACAATTTGTGTTGTGTGTGTGGTACTGGGCATTAAACCCCGTGGCATTTTACCTCTGAGCTACACCCCCAGTCCTATTTTTTATTCTTCATTTTTGAATCAGGGTCTCACTAAGTTGCAGAAGGCCTCATAAGTTGCTGAGGCTGGCTGAGAACCCGGATCCTCCAGTCTCAGCCTCCCAAGTACTGGGATTACAAGTGTGCACCACCACAGCTAAATTTCTATAGATTTAATATATCAAATTGCTTTAATATGTCTTTTGAGTCTTAAGTGAATAAAGCTATTCTGAAAGCTGACGAAGGGTCACCGTCATTTAAGATTAATCCTTGAGTTAATACATAGGGGCAGTCTGCCTTTGAAAATGTTTATATTCCCCAAGTTCCTTAAGTCAGAGACTTGCTCCCCAGGAGCCCAATTCTGTCACCTTGTTAAGATGTTTTTGGGGGCATCTTAGTATCTTCTGATGTTTGTCTGTCTGCATTCCTGCATGCATGCGTGTGTGTGTGTCTCTCTCTTTCTCTCTGTATCCTTTTTAAGCTTAGCCCTTTGCTAACTAATAACCCAGAGGCACTTGACCAAAACATTCTCGTATATTTAGTTAAGAAACAAGCAGAAGCACCTCCTTTTCCTGCCTCATCCCTGTATCCACCTCCATTTCTGCCTCCTACAAGTAATGATTATGATGACAACTGGCTGGTGCCCCTCAAGGTCTCCTTTCAGCAATTTTCTGGGACCCTCAGGGGTTTCGCTCTTGCTGAGGAATCTTTTCTTTCTTCTTGCTGTGTTGCCTCTCTCAACGATGTATCAGATTCAGTCTAAGGGGTATTGGTTATGTAGAAAAATGCAGAGCACACTCTTCTCCCTGGATTTTCTTTCCTTGCTGCCATTAAGACCTAATAGTAAGGATCTCCTTTCTTCCTTCTACCTTCTGATACCTGAAACTACGTCCCTTAATGACCAGGAATTACCCGCTGTGTCACATGACCGCTTTACTGTAACAGAACACTAGCCAAGACACTTTAGGTTTTAGTATAGCTTAAATGGCTTGGTGATTCTCTTGGCATCTGCACCTCAGTCTCATGGTAGTTCTAGAGCATTTGCTCTACTCATTGTCTATAGTTAGGAGGTGAATAAACCAAAGTATAGTTTAGGTTCATTCTCTTTCTCCCTACTTTGAGCATGGAAAGGCAACCTATGGCCCAGGATTCCAGTTCATTGCATGATTCTACATCCCCTTTGGCCTTAAAAGGAAAACTATAAAGGCTGTAAATTTAGAAACTTCCATTAAATGTTGCAATTAAAGAAACATTTACATTTATTTTTATTATCAGCACTCATTGTTCCAAAGGAGTGTGCATTTATTTGGGTTGCATTTGGCTGCAAACAACAGGAAATCTCACTAAGAAAGACTTATAAAATGTTTAAATTTTAGTCAGGTGTGGTGGTGCACACCTGTAATTCCAGTACTTGAATACTTGGAGGGTGAGACAGGTGGATTGTAGGTTGAAGGGCAGCCTCAGCAACTTAGTGAGACCCTGTTTTAAAAATAAAATAGGGTTGGGAGTTGTAGCTCAGAGGTAGAATGTCCCTGTAACACACACACACACACACACGTTTAAATTTTGTGTTTTGTTTCATAACAGAAAGTCTGCAGGGGTGTGGTTCTGCAATTCAGTAAGCTCTACAATTTTCTTTTTTGTTTTGTTTTGTTTTTTTTCCACCTGTATTTTTGTCCTAGAGAAATAAGACAACTGATAACAATTTTACCTTGTCTACATTTAGGCATGAAGAAGGACAAAGAGATAAAAGTACAAAGAGCCCTACCAGCCAAGTCTGTCTCTTTTCATTAGGAAAAGCCAAAGCTGTTTGAAGCCCTACCTAGCTGACTTCCACTTGAAATCATCAAGTGGAAGTGTGTTCCTATGGCTGGCCCTAGCAAGGTTGGCCGTAGTAACAAGTTGGCTCACCTGCCCAACAGTGCTGCCTCAGAACTCTTGCATGGCATTTCACAGTTGCCTTGAAAATTTTTAAGGAATTTCTATATTTCATGTATTCTGTTTTCCAGCTAGCTAGCTACACCTCCAGTCATTTTTATTTATTGTTTTGAAGCAGGCTATTATTAGGTTGTTGAGAGTGTCAGTATGTTGCTAAGGCTCTCCTCAAACCTGTGATCTTCCTGTCTCAGCCTCTCAAGTACTGAGATTATAGAAGTATGCCACTATGCCTGGCGTGTGTGTGTGGTGTGTGTGTGTGTGTGTGTGTGTGTGTGTGTGTGTGTGTGTGTGTGTGTGTCTTTTACTGGGAATTGAACCAGGGGCATTCTATCTCTGAACTACATCCCCAGCCCTATTTTATTTTATATTTTTTGTGGTACTGGG
The DNA here is from genome assembly GCA_004027655.1 of Graphiurus murinus. Lineage (NCBI taxonomy): Eukaryota > Metazoa > Chordata > Mammalia > Rodentia > Gliridae > Graphiurus > Graphiurus murinus. The sequence goes on from PVLC010012762.1 coordinate 2,754, forward strand.
GATTGAACTCAGAGGCATTCTACCTCCAAGCTACATCCCCAGCCCTATTGTTATTCTTTATTTTGAAACAAGATCATAATTCTAGTACTTGGGATCTCATTACTTGTATTCCTAGTACTTGGGAGGCTGAGACAGGAGGATCACAGGTTTGTGGCCAGCCTCAACTACTTAGTGAGACCCTATTTCAAAATAAAAAGAATAAACTTTGGTGGATAGGTTGGAGATAGAATTCCCCTGGGTTCAATCCCCAGTACCAAACCAAACAAATAAACAAAAAAAACCCAAACACCAAGTACTATAAGGTTTCCATTGTTCTGTGGTCATAGGCTACCCTAGCTACTTTGTAAGATGCTTTTTATTATTGCAATTGACAGAGCTGGAGAGGTGACAAGGGGATAGGTCTGTACAAATCCATTTTCTCCTGGTAACCAATGACTCCACACTATACTCATTTGCTGTGATTTAGTCTGGAGTGTCTTCCTCTAACTGGTATGGTATTCTTTTATTGTTGTCGTATTAATTTACTTTACATGTGTCTGTGACTTCTTTACCTACCATATAGTGGCCAGTGGCTATACTGTTTGCATAGCTTCAATTTCAGAATGTAACTTACGTCTGAGTTATACCTCCAATCCTATTTTATTTTGAAACAGGGTCTTGCTAAGTTGCTGAGGCTGGCCTCAAACCTGTAATCCTCCTATCTCAGCGTCCCAAGTACTGGGATTACAGACATGTACTGCCACGCCCAGCTGAGGATGTAACTTCTGAGCACTTTATAGGTTTAGGGAGTAAGGAGGGTTTGGGGAACAGCTTTCATCTTTAATTCGAGGGTGTGTGTGTGTGTGTATGTGTATGCTTGTGTGTATGTCCTTCCCATATTCTTTCTTAACTCTTTTACTCTTAGAAGAGATACTAGAAATTTGAGGTGAAAGGCAAGCCAATAATTGTCAGTACAGCTATCACAGTAACAAAGATGGGATTGTGACTATAGCAGAATCTAGAAACTCCATGTGGAATTTACTACAAAAAAATATTTTGAAACTCAAGAGATTTTGGACATTTCTAGGTTAAGCTCAACCTTGGTTTAAGCTGTACCTTTATTTCATACCTTGGTAGCATAACTCCTTACTGCTAGATGAGAACACCTTTAGTTTTCTATTTCTAGAATTGGCAAACTTGCTTTTGTAAAGGGGCAGTTAGTAGATATTTTAGACTTTGTAGGCCATAGAGCCTCTGTGGCAACTATTCAGGCTCTGCTGAGTGGGTTTAGCTGTGTTCCAGTAAAACTTTATTTATAAAAACAGCCTCCATGGGCCATAGATTATTAATGCTTAGCCTGTTCAACTCCTTTCCTCATTAACATCTATGACTACAAAGGAAGTGAAGAGTCAGGGAGTTTCTTTTAACTTTTACAGTTTAAAAAATGTGAATAATAATACTTCCAAGACAGTTATTAAGAGGTATGAATATTGAAAATCAGTGTTCAGTTTAGAGGCAAAATACATGCCATGATCCAGTGGTTTTTCCTACCATGCTTTGTGGGGAAATGAACCCTGTGAACTGCCCTAAGGAAGGGAAACCAACAGAAAGTGTGGCAGATGAGCTGAGCCTGCAGCCCCAACTCATCCTCAGTAGAACAGGCCTAGCATTTCATTCATCCTTTTGGTGGTGCTAGAGATGAAAGCTGGGGCCTAATACTTTTGTATGTTTTATTGAGATTATTCCAAGATGCTGTTTGTAAGGAAATTAGTCTGCTACCAAAGAATACTTTTTAAAATATTGGTTCACATTTTTGCAGTTATATTCTTATAATTGTGTGTGTGTGTGTGTGTGTGTGTGTGTGTGTGTGTGTGTGTGTGTGTGTTACCAGGGATTGAACCCAGGGGCATTCTACCTTTGAGCTACATCTGTTTTTCTTTTTTTTTTTTGGTGGTGGTACTGGGGATTAAACCCAGGGGCATTCTACCTCCAAGCTACACCCTATTTATTTTGAAACAGGGTCTCACTAAGTTGCAGAGGGCCTCCCTAAGTAGCTGAGGCTGGCCGCAAACCCAGATCCTCCAGTCTCAGCCTCCCAAGTACTGGGATTACAAATGTGCTCCACCACACCCGGCTCCTATTTTTCATTTTGAAGCAGAGTCTTGCTAAGTTGCAGAGGGCCTCACTAAGTTGCTGAGGCTGACTACAAACCTGTGATTCTCCTGTCTGGGCCTCCCAAGTACTGGGATTACAGGGGTGCACCACCATGCCAGGCTATACTGGATTTTTACAAAAAGTATCGAAGGATTTATCACATATCACTCTGTAATCAAAAGAAAAAATAGGAACCACAAATCATCTAAACTAAAATCTGTTTCCCTCTATTTCCCTACCCCTCCCTACCACCCACTCGACAGATTAAAATGTGCAAGGCCATGGTTGCAAAGAAAGACACAGAGACAGTTGGAGCTCCTGTCTCCTATGTCATGTTGTTGCCACGCATCACACTCCATCGCTTCATCAGTCCTGTGTCTGACAGAGGCTTAGAAGAGCCCTTTGCCCCTTTAAGGTCCACACTGGCTGAGGAGATCACTGGAGGCCTCACCTCTTCCCTTGGCCTCTGGGAACCCCTGAGCACCCTGATGCACCCAGGTGTCAGATGCAGACTGTGCGCACCATTCTGGCCCTGACTTCTTGGAGGATACCTCAGGGCTGGTTCCCAGTTCCCCAACACCTAAATGTTGATTGTTGGAATAGTCTCCTGTGTGATTCTGACAAGTTGCTTAGATAGGCTCTGTTCTGCTTCTCAGCATAAATCTCTGTGTCAGCCCTGGGGCTCTTAAGGATTAAGTGTCAGAGTAGTAGGATCCCAAGGAACTTGTGATCTCACCCTCCTTGGGCATGGTTCCTTCCCTGGCTTGTGAAAGTGCCTGATCTTTTCTGCCTGTACTTTTTGAATGTGAGTCAGGGCAGTGATTTGAGGAGTTTGGGGTATGTGTGTGATTGCATCTACACTGGATGTCTGGATCCTTAGGGGGTCCCTGTAGGGACAGTAGAAAGGGCCCCCAGTGAAAGTTTAGGGGAGATAATGCATGTTCCTCTTAATGAGGAAGGGTGAGCCAGCTGAACGAAAGAGACTGTGTGTAATTCACAGTGCAGTATTCTAGTGAAGACTTGTGCTGCACTGGGATCAGCGTGGCAGGGTCTGGCTGCAGCAGAGCCTTGGACAGGAGTGACATTCATCTCTGCCTTCTTCACTCCAGTTGCCTTTTTCATCCTCTCAATAACCACCACCAGAAAATCCAGCTTCTGTGTGGGAGCTTACCCTGGTAGCTTGCCTGGAATACATTTTGAAGGATTAGTGTATGTGACATGGAGGCTGGCCCCTGCACCCAGTGCACTCTGGTGAATATTCATGTAGGCACCTGGAAGGGATATTTCTAAAAAGGCAGCTCTTGTAGAATACATTCCAAAGAGGGAATCCTTTTCCCTTGTCTGAGGACTCTTCGCCAAACAAATGTGGGAGGGAGGAGTAGCTGCTCCACACCTGTAGCATGTATTCTTGAGACATGAGACGTGAGAAGGAATCTGCATCCTCCTGCAGTGAGGAGCACCCTGAGCCCTCCCCACCCTGAGCCTTAGCCTGGGCCTCCATCTCTGGGGAGAGCCAAGTAGGCAGTTCTAGAGAACGAAAATGGCAATTGCTTATTTAGCCTTTGGTCCTGTAACCCACACCAGTTTGGTTTAATTATGGCTGTTTATCAGGAAAGTTAGAGTTATTAATGTTCAGCTGAAAATGTTTGAATTAAAATCTGTGATCCCAGCTTTGAAGACCTGGATCAAGAAAGCTGTACTGAGTGGCCAGTGATCAAAAGAATTCCATTGAAAAACTTAATTAGCCACTTTTTTCTCTAGCCATTACCGAAAAAGAAAAAAAAGAGAGAGAGAAGAGAAAAAAGAAAAAAAGTTGTAGGGTTTTTTTTCCCTTCTTAACATTCTTCAAAAGATTTATCACATAGTTACAAATTATTTTGTTTATAAGACCTTATAGTTAGTTAGGATTTTCACCTTTATATTCTAGTGGAGATGTTATTATTCTTCTTCTCATTAATGTGTCTTTATTTTAATGGTAAGTCATGTACCATAAGAAGAATTATAACTTATCAGACACCTCAGCCTTCAAACAAAATAATTTTTTAGTCTTAGTCTTTATTTTATTTTATTTTTTGTGGTACTGGGGATTGAACTCAGGGGTATTCTACCTTCAAGCTACACCCCTGGCCCTATTTTTTATTCTTTATTTTGAAACCGAGTCTCACTAAGTTGCAGAGGGCCTCACTAGGTAGCTGAGGCTGGCCTCGAACCCGGATCCTCCAGTCTCAGCCTCCCGAATGCTGGGATTACAAGCGTACGCCACCACGCCCGGCTTAGTCTTAGTCTTTAAATTGTATAGCATTTGCAACTTATTATAGTTTTATTTTTGTGTGTTTAAAGTTGGTTCTTTTTATGTGAAAGCTTTCCCTAAAGATTTCATGAAGAAGTTCATCTGAAAAGGGACTTATCAGGAGGAAACCTTAAGATCAAGTAGATACAAGAGAGAAAAGACAGACTCCGACTGTTGAGGATCTGGCAGAACCCTTGCCAGCCTGGCTTAGTGGGAGCAGCAGTAGCTCAGGAGGGAGGGAACCTAAGGAGGGATGAACAGCAGCCAGCACGGGACCTGGGTGGGCCGAGGGCCCGAGTTGCATGGGCAAGTGTTTTAAAATTGTTTTCAGCAAGAGCTCAGGACTTTGTAGATTGTGCCCTGTGGGGAAACGAAGATGATTCACAGCTGGAGCCAAGGTTGAAACCCAGATCTGATTCAGGTGAAGAGGTCAGGCTGATAAGAAAGAGAAAGAGCTGCGGGGAAAATAGTACTGGCTGTGTTGAGAGAGATTTGGTAAGAACAAAAATAGAGAGAGGACATGATTGAATGGGAAAAGTTTTGCCTTATAGTTCGCCCCTGCTGGAATGTTCTCATGCCTATAATACTCAGAGTGGAGTCTTCCTACCTTGTTTTGCCCTCCCATGCTCCCTCTTTATCACCAGGTGAGAGAATACAAAGATCTGCCTATAGCTAGATTGTGAGTTCTCCCACAGACATGCATTCCCATGAAAATGTGGCCCAAGGGTATAGACAGGAGCTGTGGAGCTTATACATTTCTCTTTGGCTTCCTGGTGCTTTGTAGCCTGTGTGCACGTGGGCACATGTTAGCATGTAGTCAGAGGGAAGGGCAGGAGAATAAGCTAAGGGGTAAAATAGACAGAGTTGATGTTTTTCATAAATTATCTCTGGTGTGGGGGTTGGGGATAGAAGACTGGCTGGGTGGGTGGTTTTCTGATTGAAACGTTAATTCAATCTGTTCTCCTGGGGTGAGCTACTTGGATTTTGTGAGAAGGGTGATTTATCTGTAATTGCTCTCCTCTTTCCATCCTCTTCTCCTGTCCTGTTCCTGTGTTTCCTTTGGTTTAACTCAGGAGAGCTTGTATTCTGCCAGGCATTGTGCTGGGAGGGAGCGTGAAGAACACCAAGGCCATTCGCCATGTGCGGTCCCTGCAGGTGTTTCCTTCTGAATGGCCTTGGTCCTGAAGGCTGACAGGAGAGGCTGTTGGATGCTACTGTGCAGGGAACCTGGAGCTAGGCGACTCTACTCCCCTGCCCATAGGAAGAAGGCCCAAAGGGGGCCATTTTATTCCATAGGAGTCATTCATCTTGTAGGTTAGTGATTCCTGAGCTCTTCATCCTGCTACTCTCTTCTTGCCCTCCTAAAAATGTCATAGAATTAAGAACAGGGAACAGAAAAGTTTACAAAATGCCTATTACCTTCTCTGTTAGAAGACACTGATTCTGGCCTTTTAAAATTACAACAGTGCTCAATAATCTTCCTAGCAAATGAAGCTGACGTCTGCTAAGCCTTGTGGTCTGGGCAGGGTCTTGCCATCTCTGCCTCTTATGTGTCCTTTTTTAATCATGCTGGTGAGCCTGTCAGGCCAGTCTCGCTAGTTGTGTATCTATGCCATGACATGGAAGCTGCTGGGTATCAGATAGGCTGCTGCAGAAAGAGAATTAGATGCCGCTGGGTTCCGACACAGGGGAGACGTGTGAGAGCAGTGTACCTGCTCACTGTGCCCCTGCCCAAAGCTCTGTAACACGATGAGTCTTCATCTTTTAACATAGTACAAGACCATTTGATCAGTTCCTGATACATCTGATGTCAACATCTTGCTTAAGAAAGATGTGTATTGGAAAAAAATCACTTTCAGAAGTGTAAGAAAACTGCTTTTCTTCTCAAGGGCTGTTTGGCCTGGACAAAATTTTCTCATATAGCCACAATGAAAGCATAAAGTGGAAGAATTTTTTTCAAGTGGGACTGTGTAGTGTGAAATCTAGATCATAAGTCTGGACCAAAACTTATTTGTTAAATAGGGGTTTGCCAGCTGATTGAATAATCTGTAAAAGATGACTTGGGAAATATTTCTCCCATGTAAGAAAACTTACCAAGGAAGTTAGAAAAATAAATTTGCATTGAAAGAGGAAGTGTGCTGATTATAAATTGTTTTCTTCCAAATGTGATAATGTATTCGAGAGCATTTGGGAACGGGTGACGTCCATGTGAGTGTGTGGTGGGACTCCACTCAGTTGTTTACCGTTCATTCCACACTCAGCATCTGCCAAGCACTGCAGCCACAGCCAGCTGTCGGGCAGTGCAGGGCTAGCTTTTATGTTACCACCTGATGACCCTTGAAACTAAAAAGTTGGTCCCCCCGAGGAGTAAAAAGATATCAATTAGGTGTTAAAAGTTGGTAGTTTTCAACCCGGGTGTGCTGGTGCACACTTGTAATCCCAGTACTTTGGAGGCTAAGAAAGGAGATCTCAGGTTCCTGGTCAGCCTCAGCTACTTAGTGAGGCCCTCCGCAACTTAATGAGACCCTGTTTCAAAATAAAGAGTAAAAAATAGAACTGGGGGTGTAGCTCGGAGGCAGAATATCCCTGGGTTCAATCTCTAGTATGACAAAAAGAAAAAAAAAAAAAAGAAAAGAAAAGAAAAAGTTGGTAGTTTTCCGCTGGACTTGTGGCGCACATTTGTAATCCTAGTACTTGGGAGGATTGTGGATCCTGCCTCAGCAACTTACCAAGACCCTGTTTCAAAATTAGAAATAGAGCTTAGGGTGTAGCTCAGAGGTAGAATGCTCCTGTGTTCAGTCAGAAGGGAGAGGAAGGGAGGTAGGAAGGAGACAGTTTTGTATGTCTCAAAGTTCTAGAAAGCTCTGCCTCTCCATAAATTTTTTTTCTAGTTGCTATTACTTTCCTCCTATTTAATCTAGAAATTGCTCTCCTTCCACTTTTCACTCTTCATTAACATCTCTCTACTTTTCATTAACTTGCCTGGATTATACTATATCAAACTAAGATAACCAGAGAGGCAGCCTCTTTCTTTATTTCCCTTTTCCTGAGAAAATGGCCTCCACAGTGGACCATAAGTGTATACTTTGCCACCTCACTTTATTTCACCCTGGGGCTTCAGTGCCTAAGCACAGAAACTCTCTATGTGCTGGGCAACCAGGAGCCTATACGGGCTTTCCCCTGGCCAGTGCCATCGCTGCTAACTTTCTTAGAGAATCGCCTGCTGTGTGTGTGATGGTTTGGATCTGGAAGTTCCCCAACCCCATGTGTTGAAGGCTTGGTCCCCAGCTCTTCATGCTGTCATGGAGCCTTTGAGAGGTAGAGTCTAGTGGGAGGAAGTTAGGTCTGAGGATATACCTTTAGAGGGATACTGGGAAAGCCCTGGCCCTGACCTGGCTCTCTCTCCCTTGCTTCTTGCCTACCATGAGATGAGCAGCATTCTGTGCTACACACTGCTGCCCTGGTGTGCTCCTCACCACAGGCCATCCAACCAGAGACTGAAGCCTCCAACACCATGACCCAAAACCTTTCCTCTTTTAAAGGTGATTGTCTCTAGTATCTTATCATAGTTATAGGAATCCAACTAATATAATATCCAGTTTTGAAAGATTAAACAATATCAGACAGTACACAGATTCTTTGATGTCCTCTAACGTATTTTCTTTTTTTTTTTTTTTTTTCCTGTGGTACTGAGGATTGAACCTAGGGGCATTCTACCTCCAAGTTATACCCCTAGCCCAATTTTATGTTTTATTTTGAAACAGGGTCTCACTAAGTTGTGGAGGGCCTCACTAAGTAGCTGAGGCTGGCTTCAAACCTGCAATCCTCCTGTCTCAGCTTCCCAAGTACTGGGATTACAAGTGTGCGCCACCATGCCCAGCTTCTAACGTATTTTCTAAGATCCCATTCCATCTGGGGAGCAATTTATATTTCCCTCTTCCTGCTGTTGGGAGAAGACTGGTATCCCCTTTGCCCTGAAAGGATGTGGCCCACTTAGAGGCCAGGCCCCTGTGGTGGCAGCTCCTCAGGAGTTCTCATGTCTTGTAGTCTGCAGGGCAGCCACCTGGTCTACTTCACGGGCTTTTGATAAAACTTTGTTATTTGGCTCTGGTCTCCTGCTGAGAATCTCATTTTGAACTTGTAGTCCTCCAGCAGCTCCTCTCAGCTGGCCCTTGCTCCCCACCTGAGGATGATGCTACATAATTGACCCATGTGACAGCTGACAGTAAGGATCCCCCTATGTTTGGGAAAATCCTAGTTTCTGGCCAGTAGAGTTGTTTCTCTAAACCTGTATTAATTCCTCTGACCATAGTTACAGGCTACCTCTCCTCCTTTAAAAAGCAGGGATTAGAATGGTGCTCTTCCCTTGTTATTGTCTTGTTTCTCATTCCAAAGAGTGAGATCTAGACTCCTCTCAATGAGATGGAAGTGTTGAGGTTTCCCTGTGGCCACAGCTCTTACCTTCTCTCTCACCGACAGAATCCATCACCCCTCCTCTTCTGCATGGTAGGCTCTAGTTCCTCTTTTCTGAAAGTGGGTCTACCCCTCCAGCCTAGTGGTCATTCCTCTTTCTGGTCCTTCATTCCTGAACCCCACACTGTGTCCTCTCTGTCACTGTGGTCCCTGTCTCCCAGCTCCCCTGCTGAGGAGAGTTATCGGCCACACTGTTGTCCCACCTTTGTGAGGCCCTCTCTCTGCAGCTCCCCTCATCCCACTGGCCATTCCCAAGCCCAGTTTGCCTGACCACCTGCTCCCCAGGCCTACCACTTTCCACCTCTACAAAGAATCTTTTGTACTTGACGGAAAGATCGCCATCCTAAGAGAACTCTGCCACCATTCCCATTCTTTGCCACATAGCTGTCCCTCATCCCATAGCTGCCAAGTCACAGTTGTGGTCCTCATCACCAGGAACCTCTTTTTGTCAAGTGCGTTTCCTGTCCAATACAGTCTTTTAGGAACTTATCTTAGGCCCTTTTGGTTCCAAGTGACAGAAACCAAGTAAAGATGGTTTAAGCTATAAATGGTAACATTATTTAGGGGACTACTAGGGCAGAAACTCTGAAGGCCCTCATAGGAGCTGAAGCCAGACCTGGAAATCTGTCAGGAGCCCAGGCTGCCCTCCCTGGCTGTGCTATCTCCTCTGCTTCTCACTGCAGATGGCTTTCTTTAGCTCCTGGTGCCTACGATGAAAGAGAGCCACCCCAGAATGCCTGCATTCTCATTATCTCATCTAAGTAAACAGGGCCAATTAAGCAAGAATCTCACATAACTCTCAATTTTTGAAAAAGGAGGTCTGATTAGCCCAGCATGGGTTGTGTGGCTTCCTAGCATGCAGTGATGTCTACAGGACAAACAGCCCACAGAACTGCCCACATCTACTTTGAATTTGGGCTGGAAACGTTTCTCAAAGATAGGAGTACAGATATGCCCCCAAACCTCTACTGCATCAGCAGAGGGTTATAAGCTGTGTTAGAATGGGAAGAGTCCTGAGAAACCATCAAATCCATATACCCACAAGGGTGGAACTGAAGTATGAGTAAGTTAAGTGGCTTGCTAATGTTATTTGGTACTCAGTAAATAAATTTTGAATTTTTTTTTTTTTTTTTTTTTTTTTTTTGCGGTACTGGGGATTGACTCCAGGGGCATTCTACTTCCAAGTTACACTCCCAGCCCTATATTTTTATTCTTTATTTTGAAACAGGGTCTCACTAAGTTGGTGAGGGCCTCACTAAGTAGCTGAGGCTGGCTGTGAACCTGCGATCCTCCTGTCTCAGCCTCCCAGGTACTAGGATTACAAGCGTGCGCCACCACACCCGGCTCAATTTTGAATTTTTGAGTGGAAGATAATTACTTCTTTTTCTTTTTTATTTTCTTTCTTCCTTTTTTCCCCTTTTCTGTGGGGGTACGTGCACTAGGGATTGAACATAGGGGTGCTCTTCCACTGAGCTACATTCCAGCCCTTTTTATTTTTTATTTTTTATTTTGAAACAGGGTCTCAGTTGCCCAGGCTGACCTTGAACCTGTGATCTTCCTGGCTCAGCCTCCTAAGTACTGGAATTATAAGTGTGTGCCACCATTCCTGTCAAAGACAATTATTTCTTAAGAACTGAAGGGATCTTTAACAAAGAATCATCTGTATAAATTTTTTAGGTCAGTAGTATTTGACTTGGACTGAAAGATTAAAAATGGATTTGACTTTGACTAAAATATTAGAAATAGATTTGATGGTAAGTTTCTACAACATTACCAGTGGCTTGATTGTTGATCTTTCTTTGGTTGGTTGTTTTCACCCAAGTGAGAAAACTCTTGGTATCAGTGGCAGGGTGGTCCCATGCCTTCCACTGGAGTCTCTCACAAATGATGGGCAATTAGGAACAGGCCAAAGAGGCCCTTGTTCCTGGTCTAGGAGGTATCAATTCAGTGGGGAAGCTGTTGATCTCTACTGTTATGCCTCAGCCATTGTTCACAATCTGGCATGGAATTAATCCCTTAAGAATGGGATGAAAAAACGCCACTCAGCACAACATAGTTTGTCATCGCATGCATAATGCAGACTTTCCAATTAGAACACTACAATTTGGAAACTTTCTTCACAGACTGATGAGAGAGCAATTATTTTAAGAAGGGAAAACTCAGTCCACTGGGTTTGCCTCGAGTCACTTCTGACTCATGCCGCAAAGACAAGAGTTTTGAAATCATATTCGCTATTGAATTTTGTATCAAAACACCAGCAAGGAGAGCAATTAGTTGGTGTAAACTGAACCCCTGGTAATCAATGGTATGCAGCCAGCCAGAGCATCAGGAAGATGTAAGCAAAATCACATTTGCTAATCAATTAAAAACAAAAAATAAAACAAAACAACAAAAAAAACCACAGCACTTTGATACTTTTAGGGGAAACTCCACAATAAGAATAAGAGAAAACAGAGGAGGCAGCATTTAATATCCCAGGTATTTCACGCAGTGCTCATTAGACAGAGAGGTGTGTGGCAACAGCTACGCACAGACCCAGTGTACATCAGCAGGTCTTGGCCAGTGGCCTCCTTTATTCAGCCCCTTTTGGAAATGACTTCTCGTGAATGGGGGAGGTGGGTGTAGGAGGTTTAAGGAGCTTATCTCAGCGAAGGTCATAAAGAATATCTGTCCTGAGCAAGCTCACTGTGCAGACATTCTGAACCAGATCACAAATCAGAAATGTCTCTGCGTTGCTGCAAGTACTAAGACATAAGGACAAATTGCAGGGAAAGAAGAAGGGGTTGTTGGCCGCCTTTTCATTTGTACCTTGCTAGAACCAAGTTCTTCTGCATGGACAAGAAGATTGAGTTCATATTTCCTTTAGTGCTCTAGAACTGCATTTGCTTTTTCAGTTGAATCAACAAAGGGATTTTGGGGAGAAGCCTAAATTTCAAGCAAATATATATCCTGGCACCTGAATTATAGTCTCACTTAAAAAGCCCAGCGAGTAGGTGAGTCAGCACCAGGCTGGATAACCTGATCAGGAGTCACCATGACCTCACACTCCCAGCCCTAGGGACTCCTAAAAGAAGAAGAGAGGGGAGATGTCTCCACCAATGTGTGCACTTGGCTGCTATTCAGAAAAAAAGAATTTAGGCCAGGAGAAATTACTGAGGTAAAGATCGATAGTCTAGGCTAATAAAAATTAATATCCTCAGCATGCAAACTATGCTAGGCAGAAGATGAATATCCTTTAGACAGGACATTTTGTAAGTCATTAACAAAGGATAAATATAAGTAGAAAATGGGTAAAATGTTCAAGTTTAATGATAAGTAAAAAAAAAAAAACCCTGGAAATTAATGAAATATATTCCATTCTATTGAGTTGGCAGTATTTTTTTTTTTTTTTGGTACTGGGGATTGAACTACTCAGGGGCATTCTACCTCCGAGCTATACCCCCAGCCCTATTTTTTATTCTTTATTTTGAAACAGGGTCTCACTAAGTTGCGGAGGGCCTCACTAGGTAGCTGAGGCTGGCCACAAACCCAGATCCTCTGGTCTCAGCCTCCCAAATGCTGGGATTACAAGCGTGCGCCACCATGCCCAGCTAACTTGGCAGTATTTTTAAACATAATACACAGTATTGGTGGTAATAAAACAAAACAAAAAAAAAACAGGCATTTGTTATACACTGCTGGTAGTGTGAGTATAACTCTTCACAGATTTTTGTTTGGGATGGGAGAGAAGAAAGTTATACAGGTGTTTTGTAACATATACCAAAGCCTCAAAAAGTTTATGTGCCTGCTTGAGGAGTTTACTTACAGAAACTTTCAACAGTGGGAATTATATATTTAGCTAAGAATGTTCATCTTAAAATGTTTATAACAGTGAAACATTCTCAACTACCTAAGTGTCCAATAGTAAGAGACTAGTTAAATAAATGATGGAGCATCCATACAGTGAAATACTATGAAGTCAGTATATATGATATAGAAGAATATTTGAGAGCACAAAAAGATATTCCTAATAGATCAGTAAGCAAAAGAAGCAGGTTACAACCATATGTGCTGTATGTCTATGTTCACATCATTACTGGAATTACAGATGACCTTTGTATAAACATGATGATGTGCCTTAAAACAAAATGGAAGACTTTATTGGATAAGCTGCTTATAGGGCATCTTTAAATTTTTTCTAATATGCTGTCACTCCAAGAATCTTTACTAGAACATTTGTGATACTCATAATTGGTGACCCTTTCTCATCTTCTCTATATCCTGGATCCTCAAGGCAGTCTTTTCTCATGAAATATTTTGAGGTCCAGTTAGATTCTATCCCAAGAGGAACCCATTGTTTTCATTTGGATACTCTGTAGAAACAGTAACTCAAGAGCCAAGCATGGTGGCACATTCTTCTAATCCTAGTACTTGAGAGCCTGAGACAGAAGGACCACAGCAGGTTCATTGCCAGCCTCAGGAACTTAGACCATCTGCAACTTAGTGACAACCTGTTTCAAAAATAAAAAATAAAAGCTGGGCGTGGTGGCGCACGCTTGTAATCCCAGCATTTGGGAGGCTGAGACCAGAGGATCCGGGTTCGCGGCCAGCCTCAGCTACCTAGTGTGGCACTCCGCAACTTAGTGAGACCCGGTTTCAAAATAAAGAAAAAAAAATAGGACTGGGGGTGTAGCTCGGAGGTAGAATGCCCCTGAGTTCAATCCCCAGTACTGCAAAAAATAAAAAAAAAAAAAAGACCAACTCAAAATTATCTAGAAGGGTAGAAGTTTTGACATACCTTGCTCTCCCTCAGTAATCCAAAATCCCAATGGAGAAAATAACCTTGACATTGTCTCCCAACAATCCTGTTACCAGAGTTCTTAAATGAAGAGAGAATGATGAATTAATTCAAAGTCTTTCCTAGTTTTAATAGCAAACATATAATATTTGATAGCAAGCACAATTACAATTAAGCCAAAAACTAAGGGAAAGGGAACACGGTCAATCTTAATTCTCAATAACAGCTTTATAGGTGACACTAAACTGAACTTGTACAACGTATTTTCTTTTTTTTTTTTTTGCGGTACTAGGGATTGAACTCAGGGGTGTTCTACCTCCGAGCTACACCCCCAGCCCTATTTTTTATTCTTTATTTTGAAACCAGGTCTCACTAAGTTGCGGAGTGCCTCACTAGGTAGCTGAGGCTGGCCAGGAACCCGGATCCTCCGGTCTCAGCCTCCCGAATGCTGGGATTACAAGCGTGTGCCACCACGCCCGGCTTGTACAATGTATTTTCATTGATTATAAGTGCAAAATTAAAAGAAAATAATACAAACTGCTTTGTAGAGTGACAGGTTATAGTTTGAAAAATGTGGCCCCATACATACATTGAGGGTAAAGGAGGTGTTTGGCAGTGAGACAACAGAACTGGGCTTCGGGTCAGGACCAGGCTGGACTCTCTTAGTCATTCACTAGCTATGACTTTAGACCAGTTACCTAGTAGCTTTAAGCCTCTTTCACCATCTGCGATTTGATATGACTAATAGTACCTGTTAAGAGGATATTTAGACAGACTTAATTAAAACAATTGTATACAACACTTAACACAGGGCCCGATACATGGTGTGCCTTACAGAGGTATTGGCTGTCGCAGTCATTATTGTCACAATTCCTTGTTACAGGGAACATATTTACCCAACAGCATTCATTGCATGTGAGTTCTGTGTGAGACACTGCCAAGTACTGGGAATAGGAAAACCAGTCTGACGGAGGCCTGCCTTTAAAGCTCACAGTTCTAGTTGGTACGGGAAACAAATGCACATGACCAACTATCAAGCAGTAAAACGCTGCATAAATTTTGTATCAGAAGAACTTTTGAGGCTGAACTCATAGAAAACAATGATCTGTCTCCTCTGTGGACTATAGATCTGTTGCAGTGCTGAGTCTTTTATTTTCTTAATTATTTTTAATTAAATAACACATGTAGAATGTACAGATCTTTTACATATACCTTGATGACTTATTTACTTGTGTCTGTGTCCATGTAACTACTCAAATCAAAATCACCTCATTTCCACCATTCTAGAAAGTTCTCTCATACCATTTCCCAATCAATATCTTCCCCAGAGGTAACCACATTTCTGAAACCCAATAGAGAAATTTTGTCTGCCTTGAGCTTCATGTAATTGGAATCATACAATCAATGCTTAAGTTCTTATCTGGGCAGAATAGGGATAAGAAGAACAGGACCAAATAATAAATTTCTAAGTAATGAATAAGGAAGTTTTACTAATGAATATGTTTGCCTATACAGATGGCCCTCCATATGCATACATTTCACGTCCATATCCGTGGATTCAGCTCACTGCAGATCAAAAATATTTTTAAAAAAAAAATTTTTTTTTTGAGCCAGTTGTGGTGGCGCACGCTTGTAATCCCAGTACTTGGGAGGCTGAGACAGGAGGATCATAGGTTTGTGGCAAGCCTCAGCTACTTAGCGAGGCCCTCTGCAACTTAGTGAGACCCTGTTTCAAAATAAAGAATAAAAAATAGGGGTGGGATATAGGGGTAGAATGCCCCTGAGTAGTTCCATCCCCAGGACCGCAAAAAAAAAAAAAAAAAAAAAAAAAAAAAGTAATGAACATGTAGAGACTTTGTTTCTTGTCATTATTCTCTAAAAAACACAGTATAACAATGATTTGCATTGCATTTACTTTGTATTAGACATTCATTGTAAGTAACCTGGAGGCAGTTTAAAGTATACAGGAAGATATGCATAGGTTATGCATAGGTTATATGTGAATACTGTTGTATTTCATATGAGAGTATCTGCAGATTGGGAGGGGAGGGGTCCCGGAACTAGTCATTCCATGGTTATTATGAGATGACTATATCCAAACCAGATAATCTTACCAAAGTTATGCACACATTCTGGTGAGAATGAGAAGAAACTAAAACTAGCCATGGGGTTGTGCTAGTTATCAACAATCAGAAAGCACCAGTTTCTCCATAAGCAGTGGCCTCCAGCATGTTTGTTACCTTCAGAGGTACCAACTGGAGATGAGAGCTGGGAGAATCAGGACTCTCCCTCTAAAACCTGTCTGAGGTATCGTACCACTAAGGGGACAGAAGCTACCTGGAGTTGTGCAAACTTAAAGTAAACTTCTGGAGAGACTGACTGCAGCTGTCCTCTGTATACCTGGGGCTTGCTTTCTCTCCCCATTCCTGGACGTGTGGTGGGCAGAGGAGGTAGTGGGAGGGACGAAGCAGACATAGACCCCTGCACCCACGTCCCCTTGCCAGTTAGGACTTTTACAGCAATCTTATGCTTTTCTCTCTGTTCAAGGTTGTTACTTTGGGACTGCGATGATCGAAGCTATAGTTACTATGTTGAGGTTTCTACCAATCAGCAGCAGTGGACCATGGTGGCTGACAGAACAAAAGACTCCTGCAAGTGAGTTGCATCCTTTTTTGGAATTTATTCCAATTGTGAAAGCTATCTTTCTAATGGACACAGAGGTTCCAGTGTAGATTCATTGAACTACCAACTTATATTCTTATTTGGAGATTGAAAACATATTTCAATGATCCTCTACTTCATTTTTGGCTACTAAGTACTTACATGAGAATTCATTTGATATGACCAAACAAGCTTTATGTTGTGATTTGGACTTGACTCACACTTTTGAAAACCACATATGTTTCTAAACAAGTATCTAAAGAAAAATACTTGCCTTATACAGTCCTTTCGCAGACCCTCCCCAAGCCCCACACTACGCTCTTCAGAAATTTTTTTTTTTTTCCTTAGAGAATTTTGCTGAGGCTCACACACTTCAGTAATTGTTCTGGGGCTCTGTTTTACTCCTTCCTTCATATCATTTCAGGGTTAGTTAAAAAATTATCTCAGTAGCCAGGTGTGATGGCACACTCTTTTAATCACAGTTCTTGGCAAGCTGAGACCGGAGGATCTAGGTTCATGGCCAGCCTTAGTGAGGTGCTCTGCAATTTAGTGAGACCCTGTTTCAAACTAAAGAATAAAAAATAGGACTGGGGGTATAGCCCGGAGGTAGAATGCCCCTGGGTTCCATCCCCAGTACACACACACATACACACACACACACACACACACACACACACACACACACAAAGATCTCATTGTTAGCCATGCTGTCAGCTGAAGTAAGGAAAGCCTTGTGCCTTAAGGTCTTTCTAGGCAAAGAGAGGCATTTTATGCATTTGTCATCAAGGCTCTGAGCTTACCTGGTTGCACAAATAGCTAGAAGGTAAGATTCTGTGAGTTCTGACAAGTCTAGAACCATGGTACATGAAAATGTGGAGCCAGATTTTCTGAGAGGAAAAACAGAACAAATGACTGATATTTCTTTTCCTTTGTAAAATTGCAGTATTATTACTCTGCATTAGTCAGATTCCCATTGCTCTGACAGAATACCTGAGAAAACCAACTTATAAGGAGGAGATATTTGTTTAGCTCCTGGCTTCAGTGCCATGGTTGCTTGGCCCTGCTGCTTTGAGCCTTTGGTGGTACAGTACCTTGTGGAGGGCACATAGCAGAGGAGACCTGCTTATCTTACAGCACCTGGCAGGTGGAGGGAGGAGCCAGGGTGTCCCCTTCCTGTACACCACCCCAGTGGCCTGACTTCCTTCTGCTAGGTCCCACCTCCTACAGGTTTTGTACCTCTCGATAGCACTGCCTTAATACATTTGCCTTTGGGGAGTATTTTAATTTCTTTTATTTGTATGGTACTAGGGATTTAGCCCAGGGACATTCTACCTCTGAACTATACCCCAGACCTTTTTAGTTTTTATTTTAGAACGGGTCTCACTAATTTACCACACACTGACCTTGAAACTGTGATCCTTCTGTCTCAGCCTCCCAAGTACTAGGATATTTTATATCCAAATGATGACATTTGCATATCATAAATTCACCTATATAAAGTATACAATTCAGTGGTTTTTAGTGTATTCACAGAATTGTGCAGCCACCACTATTATCTAATGTTTCAGAATATTTCCATCACCCCAAAAAGAAACTTCTTCCCTATTAGCAGTCAAGCCCCTCTCTCTCCAAGGCCTCCAGCCCCAGCATCCAGTGATCTACTTTCTGTTTCTGTGACTATGCCTGTTGTGGACACTGCATGTAAGTGAAGTCACATGTTGTACAACCTTTTGTTCCTAGCTTCTGCCCTTCACATGCTTTCCAGGTTCGCCCATGGTTGCAGCATGTGTCAGAACTTCTTTACTTTTTATGGGTGAATAATAATATTCTGTCAGCCGGGCGTGGTGGCGCACGCTTGTAATCCCAGCATTTGGGAGGCTGAGACCGGAGGATCCGGGTTCGAGGCCAGCCTCAGCTACCTAGTGAGGCACTCTGCAACTTAGTGAGACTCGGTTTCAAAATAAAGAATAATATTCTGTCATATGACTCCTTTTTGTTTATCCATCTATCAGTTGACAAACGTGAATTGTCTCTACTTTTTGGCTATTATGAATAATGCTGCTCTTTTTGTGTGTGTGTGTGGTACTGGGGATTGAACTCAGGGGCATTCTACCTCCAAGCTTCACCCCCAGCCCTATTTTTTATTTTTTATTTTGAAACCGGGTCTCACTGAGTTGCAGAGGGTCTCACTAGGTAGCTGGGGCTGGCTTCGAACCGGGCTCCTCTGTTCTCATCCTCCCAAATGCTGGGATTACAAGCGTGCACCGCCATGCCTGGCTAATAATGCTGCTCTTAACATTTAATAATGCTGCTAAACACTGTATGTTTTTGTGTGAACATATTTTTTTCAGTTGTCTTTGGTATATACCTCCAAATAGAATCATTGAGTCATATGGTCACTGTGTTAGCTCTTTGTAAAACTGCCACACTTTTCCACAGCAGCTATACCATTTTGCGTTTTCACCAGCAGTGTGTGAGGGGGTCCAGTTTTCCACACCAGCACTTGTTACTGTCTTTTCAATCACAAGCAGTCCTAGTGGATGTCATCTCAGTGTCCCTAGTGCTTCTAGTGGTTTTGATCTGCACTTCCCCATGGTTGATGATGTTGAGCATGTTGATGTTTATTGCTTATTTAGCCAGCATTTCTTTTCTTTTCCTTTTTTGTTTTTGTAGTACTGAGGATTGAACTCAGGGACATTCTACTCTAGCTACACCCCCCAGCCCTGTTTTATTTTTATTTTGAAACAGGGTCTTGCTAGATTGATGAGAGTCTTACTATAGCATAAGGTTCACCTGGAACTTACAATTCTGCTGTCTCAGCCTCCCAAGTACTCTGGGATTACAGGCATGTGGCAGCACACCTGGCTCAGGGTTTCTAATAGCACCAACCATGGCTTGTCTGTTGCAATGTTTGATACCATGTGGCGTGTTCACATTGGTTAGGGGTAGCACTTGCTACTCTAATAAGTAAGGTTCAGTATTTCAGGGCCTTAACACAACCGTGTATTTCTCAGTCATGTAGCAGTCAGCCTGGGTACTCCTGGTTGTCAAGTGGCTCTTATCCACATGTGAACAAGGAACACATGCGCCTTCCTTTTATAGCTTCACCATGATTTAGGGCCTCATCAGCATTGTGTACGTCTAGCTGGCTGATAGAGAAAGAAAAGAGAGAATGTATATTTGGTTCTGAAAAGCTTTGGCCTCGGTGTAGTGTATGTCCTCCCACTCAGTGCTCCTGGGGACACCGGGTCAGATCGTCACAATAGAGGGTAGTGTAGCTGGGAAGTGTACTTAGTTCCTGGCTGGGCAGCCACTTCCCAGTGAAGTACAGACTCTGTATATTACCTCTGTAACAGCATAAGAAAATGAACAATTATTTTCAAGCAATATTCCAGTACTTTCATGTGTTTTATCTCTCTCTCTCTTTTGTCTGAATAAAAATGCCTTTTGGATATTTTCCTCATTTTATAAAAGAAAAAATGAAGCTCAGAGAGAGTAAGCATCTTTCCCAAGAAGTGGAGCTAAGATTTAAACCCAGGGCTCTTTCCAGTGTATGGCATTACTTCCTAGTCCCCACAGCATTACTGAAGAGTGCCAAACCAAGCTGGACGATGAAAAGGGGAAATGAAGGGTTAAACTTATTCCCAAGCCCCTGGCCCCCTTCTTACACAGTTGGGACCGCCAAGGCTCATAGACAATTAACCACCCATTCGTCTCTCCAGAGTCTTTGCATACTGAGTGTACAGCTCCCAGGTCAACACTGTGCTTCCTCAGAGTTGTTCTCTTTGACATGCCTTACGGTATGTATATATAAAGTGTAGTCCTTGTCCCTCTCTCTTGTTAAAGGTGCTATACAAGGTATGTTTTCAGCAAAAGCTGGATGATGAACTATTGACCAGGTATATGTCATAATGATTTTGTATTTAGGTTTTTTTATTTTGCTTTTAATACAAAAACCAATTCACTTATTCAGTCTTCTCCCAGTAGCCTTGCATGAAGTCACAGCATCTCCTTCTGTTTCCATTAGTTGATGGATTTATGTGATTATATATAATAGATATAGATACAGATATAGATTTTTTTCAGTACTGGGGATTGAACTCAGGGGCATTCTACCTCCGAGCTACACCCCAGCCCTATTTTTTATTCTTTATTTTGAAACAGGGTCTCACTAAGTTGCGGAGGGCCTCACTAGGTAGCTGAGGCTGGCCGCAAACCCAGATCCTCCCGTCTCAGCCTCCCAAATGCTGGGATTACAAGCGTGCGCCACCACGTCCAGCTGTGATTTATATACTTTTAACTTTGTGTTTTAGCGCTTAGATGCTCCAGCAGTAACTGTTTTACATAATAATAAATACGTAATACAATAGAAGAGCAGAGTCATAAAAAGAAGGCAGGTAAGTACCCGTTGATCCTGTAGGAATCCGTGGAATCCGAGATTGTGATTTTACATTTATAGGCATGGCCTAGATTTATTGTACTTCTCATTTTCAAGTTTGGCCTTAAGAAATAGAGACGATATACAAATGGTGAAAGAAGTTTTCTTCTTAGCAATATACTCCAGAGCAGACCTCAAGAGAGGACTCTGTTAGCTTCAAGAATCGTAGCCTGCTCTGTATTGAAATTGAGTGTGAGTTGTGTTAGAAATAAAATTATGTAGAATCTTTAGAGGTCATAGCTCTGCCTCTGGATAGCACTCTTCCTTGTTTAGAAGTGAGAGCACAGGTCTCTGCTGTCCCTGCAAACCCCCAGGATGCACGCTCCAGCGCCTTTCTCAGTCTCTCACATCAGTGTAGGGTGCTTTCCTTTCTGCTGCACTTGGAGCTTCTCTTGTTTTGGTCTCAGGATAAAGGGCCATTTCTATTACTTTTTATCCCTCTTTCTTTACCTAATCTAACCCTATACTCTTGCCCTCATTTCGGAGGACCTCACTTTCCAATCACAGATTCCTTTTCTCTGCTGTTCTCTCAGTTATTGGACACTTAACATCAGTTTTCCAAATTATAAATGTAAACATGCTCGTAGGAAATTAAATAATACAGAGGATATAAGTGAGAAGTAAAATTTTACCTTCCCACTTTCTGTTTCATTCCTCAGAGGGAACTACTATTTTTTTTTTTTTTCAGTACTGGGGATTGAACTTGGGGGCATTCTACCTCCGAGCTACACCCCCAGTCCTATTTTTTTTTTTTTTTTTTTTTTTTTTTTTTTTTGCGGTACTGGGGCATTCTACCTCCGAGCTACACCTCCAGCCCCTTTTTATTCTTTATTTTGAAACAGAGTCTCACTGAGTTGTGGAGTGCCTCACTAGGTAGCTGAGGCTGGCCGCGAACCCGGATCCTCTGGTCTCAGCCTCCCGAATGCTGGGATTACAAGTGTGCGCCACCACGCCCGGCTCCCCAGTCCTATTTTTTATTCTTTATTTTGAAACAGGTCTCACTAAGTTGCAGAGAGCTTCACTAAGTAGCTGCGGCTGGCCGCAAACCCAGATCCTCGGGTCTCAGTCTCCTAAGTACTCGGATTACAAGTGTTGCCACCACGCCCAACTGAGGTAACTACTTTTGACTTTGTTTGTTTTTATTCTTTATTTTGAAACAGTGTCTCACTAAGTTGTGGAGGGCCTCACTTAAGTAGCTGAGGCTGGCCACAAACCTGTGATTCTCCTGTCTCAGCCTCCCGAGTACAGGTATTACAGGCTTGCACCGCCATGCCTAGCTACCTACCCCTACATTTTCTTTTTTTCCCTTTTCTACTTTCCATCTTCTGTTATTTGTCCAACCACATTGACATAAAGGCTTACGATACTTATTTTTGTTCCATAACTTGTAGTTAAACATTTCATGTGTTATCTATAAAATAATCCTGTGAAGGAAAAGCCACTAAGAACTTATTATAATATTCTGATTGTGTAAGCATTGTTCACAATATATCTAGTAATTGGTTGGCTCCACAGTGAGAGAAATACTCTGTTGTTAAATGTGCACCCCTCTGGGAAGAATTGCACCATGTTCAGATCAAATAGATTAGATTTTCACATGAGTGCTCAGAATTATTCCACATGTTGACTAGCTTTGTATTAGCCAGCTTTTTGTTTTCTGAGGTTCCTATTGGCCCCTTTTCCCATTACAAAAGCTTATGAGGCATACTGTTTATTCATTGGTTAATTTTGAGCAGATTGCTTCCTATACCTACTCTACAGCTGTGATCCTAAATTTTTTTTTCTTTCCTGTCTGAATTAGTAGCACTGTTCCTTGGACTTGTCTTTCTTCTTGCAGAACATGGTAAAGGGTTAATAAAATCCTTTTCCCTTTGCATGGGATCTTGACTTTGGGCCCAGTTACCTTTCTAGATCTGTTCCCCTGAAAACCTGATAGAAGTAGAATGTCAGCTGTATTATCAAGCAGTATTGCTTATGATCAAAATTACTCTAGTCGGTAAATCCATCTATCCTGGGAAAGCTGTGAATATCTGATTAGAAGACATAACTGGGCTTTTCAGAGTGCAACGGCTTTTGTAACTTCATATGTCCCGTGATTCTGGGATCTATGCTCATGGAATGATTACAGGGAATATTAGTTTCTGTTGAGAATGTGAGAGTTCTACAGCACAGTGTCTTCACTGAAACCTGCCTGTTGTTGAGTCTTATACACTCTTACCTGCAGCTCAAAAAGAATAGCTCTTGGGACAGTTGTTAGACTGCTACAAAGATTCCCACTGGGAAGAAATGCCCACTACTGCCCTGGTAACTTGCTGATTTCCCTTCTCTGTCTTGGGTGAATCTGAAGCCAAGTGAGGCTTGCTTGGGTCTAAACATGTAGTCAAAAAGGTAGGTCATAGCCATTGCACAGAGTAAGTCTGTAGGGCTTTCTTTTTTCTTTTTTCAGAAAAGGTATATGGAAAGCAAATTTTCAGAATTCTTGCATGTCTGATCATGATTTGAATAAAGAATTCAGTTCTTTCAGAAGTTTTTTTGATTCATTGTCATTTAGCATCTAATATTGCTAATTTCAAATCTGATATCAGTCTTATTCTCATTACTTGTGGTAATTTACCTTTCTCTATAGAGTTTTTAATAACTCAAGAAAAATACTTACCTTTTTTTAAAAGGTGTACAAAATTATAGAAGTATTATCAAAAGTAGGGAGAAGCCGGGAGTGGTGGTGCATGCTTGTAATCCCAGCATTTGGGAGGCTGACACCGGAGGATCCGTGTTCACAGCCAGCTTCAGCTACCTAGTGAGGTGCTCCGCAACTTAGTGAGACCCTGTTTCAAAATAAAGAATAAAAAATAGGGCTGGGGGTATAGCTCGGAGGTAGAATGCCCCTGAGTTCAATCCCCAGTACCATAAAAAAAGAAAAAAAAAATGTATGGAGAAAATGATTGAATGATTGAAGAAGAAAACCAAAAGAAAATATGCTAAAGTATTAATAACAAGCCGAGTCCTCCAGTCTCAGCCTCCCAAGTACTGAGATTACAGGCATGCGCCACCATGCCTGACTGCCTTTCTATTATTTGAGTAGTATATGCGCTTTACTCACTGCCAGCAGGGAATCAAAGAAACCAAGTAAGTGCTGTACAGAGCAGAGAGCCCCAGCAGCCCTTCAGGACCTTGATGGCAAGTACCCCAGCACAAGGTGTACTTCCCTAGAACAGACACTTGAGTCACATCTTCCTCGTGTTCCTCCTGGGGGAGCCTTGAAGCCTCTTCTCCTCAAATACTTCTTCCTGTTGCCTTTCCCAGGACTTCAGAGCCCATTTCCAGCAGAGTCTCCCTTCTCAAAGAGGCCTGGCCTTCAGGGGAGGTTGCAGGCCCCTTGGAACAGGTGGTCTTTACAACATCCTAATGTCAGGAAGTTTTTCTTTTGTGTCCTCCCTGAGAACCATCTCCACAGTCTCTGTCACTTAGAGGCCTGTGTGGCATCAGCTCCTCACTGCTTGGTCTTCAGCATGACTGTACTCATATCTAAGAAATACTGTGTGCTCCTTTGCCAACACTACTGTCACTTAGACCTGGGAAGGGCAGTGTTCTAGTTCTGGTTCTGGTTCTGTAGCTGGTATTACTTACTGAGGATCTTAGAGAAATCATGTTTCTTCTAAGTGATGCACTGGCTGAGGACAACAGGAGAGTTACAGCCTCAGTAAATTCTTCCAGAGTGTAGCAAGATTGAAAAAATAGCACATTTAAACCTAGACAATGAAGCCGGGCATGGTGGTGCATGTTTGTAATCCCAGCATTTGGGAGGCTGAGACGGGAGGATCGCGGGTTCGTGGCCAGCCTCAGCTACTTAGTGAGGCCCTCTGCAACTTAGTGAGACCCTGTTTCAAAATAAAGAATAAAAAATAGGACTGGGGGTGTAGCTCGGAGGTAGAATGCCCCTGAGTTCAATCACCAGTACCAAAAAAATAAAAATAAAAAATAAACCTAGACAATGTACTTTGCCTATGATTTTTTGCATCTTCTTTCCCATTTTTGGTGACAGAATTGAGAGAGCTTTCTTTCTGCCTGTCTTGTTTCTTAGTCTGGCACTTAACAAAACATAAACCTTGGGTTGGTTCCAGAAGGTCACTGCTAGCCATGTGATTTGGGGCTTGGTGTCACGAACACAGTACAACAGCAAGTGAGCAAGATTTAAAGGAGGAAATGTCCTCACTGTCGATACTACTGACAAGAGTCCACATCAGTGTTGGGTTTTAGATTCCAGGAAGGGAATGAAGCGCATGACTGTCGCATAGATCCTGTTTTGAAATATCACTGCTTGCCTTGTGAGTTTCTACCGTGTTAGCTTGTCCTCCGATTTCTCATTCCCGCAGGGTTGGAGTGTGTTTACTTACTCCTTCTAGAAGTGTGAGCCAATTAATGGACTCTAGTTGTGTAATTGTCACTTTTAAATTGCTTGAAGATTTTATTTTTCTCTTTTCATGCTTAATTCTGTTTTTCTACACAGCATTTGATAATAATGAAAAAAGCCAGTCATGTCTTCTCTGTATTTCTTTTAAAGGGCAAACATTGATGTTAATTTTGTCAAGACTTTTAGAATGTGGAGGAAAGGAAACATGTCCTTGGTAGAGGAATGACAAAACAATGAAAAATGAAAAGGAAAAAAAAGCAGAATTAAGATAAAACACCCACATGTGCGCACCACACACACACACACACACACACACACACACACACACACACGTAAAGTCTGATAATGTGCAGATCCTGTGTTAATGATGAGATATCAGAGCTTGCCCTGCAGAAGGCATCTATGTGTCAGATCAGACTTGGAGACACCTGTTAGTCAAATTGTTGTGTATGGGGCCATGAACTACTTTGAATAGATGATATTTTGTCTGCTTTGGGGTTTTTTGTTTTGTTTTTAAGGTGCTGGAGATCAAACTCAGGGGTGACAGGAGTCTCACTAAGTTGCCAAGGCTGGCCTTGCACTTGTGACCCTGCCCTCAGCCTCCAGAGTCGATTGAGTTACAGGTCCACCACTGTGCCAACAAGATGAGTATGTGTTTATTTTGCACTTCTGGAGATCAAATCCAAGGCCTTGCACATGCTAGGCAAACACTCTACTACTAAGCCACATCCCTAACCCTCGATGCATATTTTAGAATAGAAAACGTTAATAGAGAGTCAGTCATTTGTAGTTGAACCTTTAGAGAGGGATTCCAGAATGTTTGTTTTGGTTTTTTTTTGCTATACTGGAACTTGAACCCAGGTCCTCATGCATGCTAGGCAAGTGCTCTGCCACTGAGCTACATGTATCCCAGCCCCTTTTTGTTTTGTTGTGGTTTTGTTTTTGTTTTTTGTTTTTAATTTTGAGTCAGGGTCTCACTAAGTTACCTAGGCTAGCCTCAAGCTTGTGATTTTCCTGTCTCAACCTTCCAGGTAGCTCGGATTATAATCATACACCACTGTGTTAGATTTCTGTCACTGTGGCAGAATACCTGAGAAAATCCACTAAAGGAGGAAAGATTTGTTTCAAAGTTTTCAGTCCAAGATGGCCAGCTCCTTTGCTCTAGGCCTGTGATTAGGCAGTGTCCTGGCGGAGAGGGCATAGCGGAACAGAGCTGCTCACTCTGTGGCCACTGGGACGAAGAAGGGGCTGGGCACAAGATACAATCCCCAAGGTCATGCTGCCAAGGACCTCCAACCAGATTCCCCCACCTCCCAATCGTCCTTTCAACTCTGAATCTCTCAATGGATTAACCCATCAATGGAGTCAATGCTCTTGTGATCCACTCCCCCAAATCCCCGTCTCTGAACTTCACTGCATTGGGGACCAAGCCTCGAACACGGGCATCTTTGGGGGACACTCCACATCCAGCCCTTGCAGAAAGTTGTTATGTAAAATTCACCCCTACCTCAGAAGGCATGTGCAAAGTGGATTTTGATGCTAAGTTTGTGAACTACCTGAGTTCTGAATTCAGAGCTATCAGTAGGTCCTGTGAACACTGGGAGAGGCTGCTCCCTACTCAGGACATGTGATAGGTTAAGGAACTGAAAAGAAACAAAGTCCTCTTAGATCACATGATAAGGGGGAAGAATCTGAGAACTCTTGTTTCCCTCTTCCTTACTTAACCCAGGAACTATGTTATCCTATGAGGGTAATAATTTTTTCCATGCCTGTTGTAAAAAAAATGAAGCATACTTCAGTAAAATTTTCTCAGTGAGCTGTGTGAACACACTTAAAATGTACATAGCCAAAACATTCTTCTTTTATTATGGAAATAACTTTCATATTAATATTTCATTCCAAATGATGAAATAAATCAGGATCATGCCGGTCCAGCTACCATCATTTCTCCTCTGCTCTGCACCTCTCTACTTACTGGCCTCTCTGCACTCTCTCTGTGGCCTGTCTCAGGTTGCTGTTAACCCTACTTAGGACCTTTTACTGCTACACAAACACACACACACACACACACACACACACACACACACGTTGCCTTCACTTACTATAGCCAGAGTGAGTTTTTCAAGCACAATGTTAACCCTACTTAGGACCTTTTACTGCTACACACACACACACAAGATCCTGGCATTGTAAGCTGATGTAACTGGAGGTGCCCCCGGAATCTTAGTCCAAGCCTGTTTTAGAGATGGGAAGTTGAGACAGAAGGTGCAAATGCTTCCTTAGGTTCTTATCTACTGCAAGACCCAGATTAGAACTTGTCTCCTGATTGTGAATTCTTTTTCCCAAGAAGTTTGCATGGCCTATAGGACCATAGTAAAAAACAGACATGTAAGTATGTGAGTATAAACATCAAATCGTGAAATGGAGTGGGGAAGTTTTCTGGAAAGATGCATTTTGAGCTACACACCTACCACGAGCCCGCATCATAGCTAAGGCAAGTGGTGATTTCCCAACAAAGGATCTGCGAACATCAGATCTTAAAATCACATGAAAGTACAAGTCAAAGACTTACCCTCAGAGGTATGATGAAGACGATAGATTACGAAGAAGTCCGCCTGTATTTGTTTATCACTTCCTACCCTGCCACCACTACTTCTTCCACAGAATATTAATTTGTCCAGCTTATTAGCTGTATCATAATTCATACTTTGAACGTTGGTTTTAAGCGTGTAGCCTTTCCACCAGGGGTCAGATCTAGATTACCTAGGGCTCATTATCTAAGCCACACAGCACGTTCGCCTTTGCTTTTCTTCCCTTGTGCTTCTGTTGCCTCCTCTTAAAAAATCATTACACTGTTCATTAGGCCACTTATTAGGCTGCTTCCTTCCACCAAGAGAGACTTGCATGTGTGTTTTTCCCTGTGTTTTAAGCCAGGATTCATAAACCATATTTTCCCTACAGTTGACATTTTCTTTTCACGAACCCTTGAAATGGAATGTAAGTGAATTTCATCATGATGTTGTAAATTATGTACTGAGTATCAGTAATAAACATTTCTTATGAAGTTTTAAAGTGCAGTTTCAGAGTGGTGATCATCTGGAATTGGACACATTTGCCAGCTGCCTTGAAAGGGGCTACTGAGTGCTCTGCGCATATACTTTTTACCTCTTTACTCACATTTATACAGCAGTATGGAGCCCACGTAACAAACCTAAACAGAGCAAAAGAATGTCTACTGGCCTAGTGCTGCCGCCTAATAATCGTGACCTGATCAGTAGCCATCTTATCTGTCCTCCTGCCTCCAGACAGCACTGCACATCACGTTTGTTCCAGAGAGTTAGGGTTTTCCTTGGGTGAAGAAGACCAGATAGTATCCCTTGCTTGCAACCTCTGGTTCTCAGAGCCTAGTATAAATTTCTTTTCCTTTTTTTTAGGGGGGAGGGGTGGGTGGGCAGGGTGAGTACTGGGAATTGAACCCAGGGGCATTCTACCTCTGGGCTATATACTCTACCCCCCACCCCTTTTTGAAACAGGGTTTCACTAAGTTTCTGAGTATCTCACTAAATTGCTGAGACTGGCCTCAAACCTTGATCATTCTGTCTCAGTCTCCCAAGTACTAGGATTACAGGAGTGTGCCACTATGCCCGGCCTTAGTGTAAACTTCTGATGTGGGGTGTGCATCGGCAGAGGAGGACCACACATGTTGGCAGTACTCTACCAGATGAGAGTAGCTTATCTGCATTGTTCCTTTTTCCTTCCTAATTCTCTGGGGAGTTGCTGGGTTCTCTGTGGGATTTATCAGTTCTGACTGCTGGAGCTTTGAATGTATAGTCCTTTATCTAGGGTATTCTGGGATGGGAAAAGGAGAGGCTCCTGGAAGCTTATTTGTTCATCTCATGTTTCTGAATCTTGTGAATTCATGTTTTCTAATTAAAGTAAAAATCCAAACCTATGCTAATATAATGTTGAGGGCCCAGATTTAAACTAGCAGGACTCCAAAGTTCTCACAGTGCCAATGGAGCCCCCATATTGCAATCTGTCCCTATTTGTAGGTGCTTCTAGCAGGCTAGCCAAAAGCCCCACTTGCACAGAGAGCCCGTTTTACTTCCCTTTGAGGACACAGAGCCACAATAGTGCTAGGTAGTAATCATCTTTGGTAAGACATGGCATCTGGAATTAAAATGTGTTCTTGTGGATTTCTAGAATGATTTTCATATTTATATCCTTAAGTTGCAGGAATGTGGTACTCTTATGTTAATGTTATTTCCTTTACACATTTCTGAGGAGATGAGAATGGAACACAGGGCATGGTCTTCTAAGACTTTGATATTTGGGAATGGAACAGCTGGTATTTTCTTCTTTTGCCACTTCTGTAA
>PVLC010012762.1:32412-43519 GCA_004027655.1 Graphiurus murinus
TGCCCCTGGGTTCAATCCCCAGTACCCAAAAAAAAAAAAAAAAAAAAAAAAAAGAATATCATTCAATTAATAGTAATAGTGAATCATTGCACAGCCAGGAACCCCAGTCTTTGGGCCACAGGCCTGTGTTAGCTCAAAAGTCTGATATTTATCCATCCATTAACTTGGCAGACATGCTTTGAGCCACCACTTTAGGTCAGGCACTCTACTGTCCACTTCCTGCCCCATCCCCATCCCCCAGCCCTGCTCTGTGGACTCACTGGTTAAAGCTCCCCCATCCCCATCCACTCGGGACCCGAGAGAATGAAAAGCCTTGATCCAAATGCATGTAGAGACATTGGTAGATTCTGACACATATGTATTGAGGCCTCATTTTCTCAGAGGGAATCCATAGGGATAGCATTTGGGGTAGCAAGTGCATGGTTAATCATGGACTAGCAGGTTTTGGCAGGTGAAAATCACTCCTCCTCCCCTCAGCCTACTAGAGGGACATTCAGGTGTGCCTTTGAGCCAGATCTTCCTGGAGATGGCAGGATGGCAGCCTGCATACTCAGCCCATGCACTTTTGTGTTGTGGAATATTGGAAACAGTCACCTCAGCCTTAGGGAAGCTTGGTAAATGGACAGTGTTTTACTGCACCCCTGTGCCAGTGCTGGGGCCGTCCTGTCTGATGATGAGAGCAATACTCCATTTGTAGTGAGCACTTGCACTTTATATAAACTATGTAATGCTGTATAAAATAAGCAGTAATTTTCCACTTATCCTTGATAACAGGAAGATTCTGCTTGGCTTTTAGTGATAGCCAGAATGTGGGTGTGTTTTTCCCTCTCACCAATATGATGAATTTTCAGAGGCATCTTTTTTCACAAGATATCGACAGGTTGCTTCCCAAGTTTGTCTAAAATACATGATGGTTAATCTTGCCTTTAAAAAGCCAAAGTCAAGTTAAATGGTTCCAAAGTCACCATTTATTATAAAATGACTATGTACATTCCCAAGCTTGTTCCAGCTGTGTCCTGACTGTGCTTCTCTTCCAGGGATTGGTATCTAGAAGCTAGCTGGATGACTTGAAAGATAAGACTGCCAAGTCTCGAGTCATTGTTTTACATTTTCTCTAAGAGATGATATCTTAAGTCTGAAGGGAACTCACCCCAGATGACTCATGCCCTTCCCTGCAAGGCAAGAGAATCTTTGATTGTGCTCTTACCCCCTCAGCTGTAGGCTTTCAAGATTCCATGGGTTGCTCACTCTGATTTTTATTTTTTAATCATCAGAAAATACCTTTAGATTAGAAAGAGACAAAAGCATTGCACTGTGACCCTCCCCACCTCTATTTAAACTTATCTCCTTACATTCTTTGATGCTTGCAGCACCGTTAAGATTCAGTGTTTTTCTGGAATAAATTAAGATTGCCTTCTCATCAGACTGTCTTCCCCCTTTCGAGGTTGGCTTGTGTGATCCATTTGCTCATTTCTGTTGGCCTCTTGGTAACTACTTACCCCTGTCAGATGGCTTGAGCAAGACCAGCAAGTGTTGGTTTGTGATATCACCATGATGGGAGCCCTGGTACTTCCATAACCACTGGATACCCATTTCACTGTCACAGAGCTGGCCTTCTGCACATTTCTAGCCTGGTGTTCCCATGTGTCTGACTTGGGTTTACAAGCATGTGCCACCATGCCCAGCTCTAACCTCACATTTAAAAGATGATTTTGAGCCAGGCATGATGGCACATGCTTGTAAACCCAGTACTTGGGAGGCTGAGACAGGAGGATTGCAGTTTGGCAGCCAGCCTCCACAACTTAGTGAGACCCTGTTTCCAAAAAAGAAAGGAAGAATAAAAAAAATGGGCTGGGGGTGTGGCTTAGAGGCAGAATGACTCTGGATTCCATCCCTGGTACCACACACAAAAAATATGATTTTGCCTTTTTGGCACAAAAGGTTGTGTTTGTTCATCCGAATGATAGATTGATCCCCTCTGTGTGTGAAGCTCGGTGTGGAGTTATGAAAAAGAAAAAAGACCACTTGCCTGTAGTCTGGTTCAAAAACAACATATACGTCAAAAGAGTCTCATATCAACTGACCCTTCCCAAGTGTCACCTAAAAAGCAAATCGGAGTTGAGTGATTGTTTGCTCCTTGTATCTGCCTAAAACTTTGTCCAAATCACAGAAGGGCAAGTGAGCAGTTTATGAAGACAGTCTGTTAGAACTGAAAGCAGCAAGTGAGCCGCACCTTTCCAGAGCTCGACTGCTGAGCAGTGAGATGTGGGGGCGCATGTGCGTGGGCCTGTCCCCTGCAGCCCTTTGTCTCCCAGGTCTGAATCTGGACACCCATCTCAGTGGCTCTGGCTTCAGACGCTGTTGTTTTCTCTCCCATCGTACCTTCCATTGCATCTGCACGTGAAATGTACCTGGGTGGAAGCAGAATGGCAATCAAATGCCAATACAACAACCCATTTGCTACCAAAATCCCTGGAGTACAAGTATTATTGGTACCCACGTTTCCACTTGTTTTGGGGGGGATTTGATTTCTTGCCTAGTGGGTTGTCTTTGTGGTTTACTTAGATCATTTTAATTTAATTAGGATTCATAGTTCTTGAGATCCTTTAACTTCGGAATTTTACATAGGACCCCCCACCCCTTGCAGGCATAATATTACACATTTACAAACTGGTAAACCAAAGTATGGTCTTTTCTTCAAGCAGAGGTGGTTGCCTTCCATTTGATTTAGGTCTTATTTTTTTGTTTCTATCAGGATGTTAGGTATTTAGATTTCACATCTGGGGATAGCTTTCCAAGTTATTCAAAATGGTGTCACAGACTAGTGTTCTCCTTTAGAAATGTCTGAGTCATGTGCTTTGTTAATTTTACTGCAAATGAAAAGTAAGGGGGCTATGAAAAACTATAGGTTATATTTTCTGTACTAATGTTGCTAATTCTTGGTCTCCATTCTGCTTGGAAAAATGGCTAAAGAAGTAAAGTGCCAAAAAGAGGGTGTGGGGACTCACTATACTAGCTGCTGCCGTCATTATCATTTACCAAGTGAGGCACTCACAAGAGTCTTGTCTTGTCTTCTCTTCTTGTTTCATCTCATCTCTTCTCATCCCTTCCCTTCCCTTCCCTTCCCTTCCCTTCCCTTCCCTTCCCTTCTCCCCTCTAGGCAAGTGCTCTCCCATTGAGCTACATCCCTAGTCCTTTCTCTTTTCTTGAGAATTCTGGCTATAAAGAGACAGAGTGTCAGGATCCCGGCCCAGAAGTCATGTCCCATGCAGCACTGACATCCCAAATGACAAGGCCTGTCCCTTTAACCTTGGGCCAGGGCTATTTCATGTCATGCCCAAAGGGTCTGTAGACACAACTGTTGTCAGGATCATTGGTTCCCTGTGTATTTGTTTTTATGTGTTTGATAACATTCTAAGAAGTGTTTTTAGGTTTCTCCAGACTTCAGAGAAAGGAAAGACCTAAGGGTCATCTGGATGCTCACATAAGTAAACCTTTGGATAAAGCAGGCAATTTAGATAAAAATAGGAAGTGATAGTTACACATGTCTTTGTTGTGTCGTTCCTTTACCAGATTTCTGTGGATCTCCTGGGACATCTTCCATGCTGTGTGTGCCCTGGGTCTGGGGCCATTTGCCACTAAGATGAGCATGTTGGGCTCGTTTTTGTCACTGACCTTCCTCTGTTAAACCTTGAAATGTGGTGATCTCAGTTGTTAAACTTGAGTCAGTGGTGCTGAGCGCCAAATGGCATTCAGAGTGAAAGCAGACCTTCCTTCAGGCTTGGGTTTCAGAGCACTTCTCTGTGACTGCGTTTGCCCATTGGTCCTGAAGGTCAGCGCCCAGAAACACAGTCAGCCCTTGCTTGCCTTAGCTCACGCTGTGACCTCCAGTGCTGCCTAACTTCTCTCAGGACTTCCTCTATGTCTACAGCAGAATACAGTATCTACCTGCAGGAACCTCCAGAGCAGACCTTCATCCATTCATTCAGCTCATTTTTATAAAGTACCTGCTGAGTGGGCGTGGTGGCGCACGCTTGTAATCCCAGCATTCGGGAGGCTGAGACTGGAGGATCCCGGTTCGCGGCCAGCCTCAGCTACCTAGTGAGGTACTCCCCAACTTAGTGAGACTCGGTTTCAAAATAAAGAATAAAAAATAGGGCTGGGGGTATAGCTCGGAGGTAGAATGCCCCTGAGTTCAATCCCCAGTACTGAAAAAAAAAAAAAAAAGTACCTGCTGTGTGATCAATACTTTACCACGCAAAAATCTGCCTGGCCACAAAGCTAAAGAGTTGATGCTTGCATGTGGCTGCTTGGGTGACTGGCAAGAATACGCAATGCAGGCCCACAGTGAAATTGGAGCAGCACTGCTCCCGAGTTCAGGAGTTTCCTGTGCAACTGCTACTCACTGGGCACCTGGCCGGGGGAGGGCTCAATGTCTGCCCCTGGGGAAGAACAGGCTAGTAGCTGAAATAAGGCATGCCTGCATGAAAGTGCAAATCTGTGGTAAAACTATATTTAATATAAAAATACTTTAATCTCAGCCTTTATAATAGTGGTTATGTTCTTGGAATACTTAGCAGTATCTTGCCACCAGAAAGACAAGTAAAATATAGCAGCATTAACTACATGTGAAGGAAGTAAAGCAGGCAGAATCTTACTCCCTGAACTCAAAGTCAGGAGGCCTGGCTCTCAGTTCTGGTTCTGCCTCTGACTGGCCAAGTGTCCCTGGAAGGTGGTGGTGGGAGGCGGGGGGGGGGGGGGGGTCATTCACTCTCCCTGTGCCTCTGCCTCCACATCTGTAAGACACCATTCCTGAAACAAGGGTTGGTACTGGGCTCCAAAGAGTGCCTCTATTAAAATAGCATATTTTATTGTTACGTTATCAATAAAAATATATAATAGTTATGTAAGACATAAAATAGAATGGATTTACTTCTAAGGCTCTTTCTAATGTTTGTGTATATGGTTCAAAAGACCTCAGATACTGTGTTGCCTAGAAAGAGGTGCAGACATCCACATGCATGTACCCTATACACACAAAATGTACTTGTGAACTTTTAACTCTTCATGTGAGGTAGACCCAACACCTATAGCTACTTCTTTCCCTCTCCTTATCCCCTTGGAACTCTGAGTAACTGGCATATACCTGAGCCCAGCAGCTGTAAAGTGAGGGCTCCACCTCTGGAGCAAAGCCTACAACCTCGGGTTGGCTCCTGAAGTAAAGAAACAAAAGAGCAAACTGAAATGCAGTCAACACCTTGCTCCCTGGAGATGCAGGCTACAACATATGCGGTTGCATATTTGAGAGAAATGGAGTCATCTAGAACAACAAGCAGAAGCACAAGGTCAGGTGAGCTTGTGTTTAAAGGGTCAGGACTTTAGTTGCCCTTCTAAAATCACAAAGTGCATCCTTGTGACTGGAAACCTACTAATGAAATATTAACATCCATTAGGTATTGGATGTGCATTAAAAATGCCTTTATTTTTAGCATGGACACAGTGATATCAGTTTAAATAATTAGCCTCTGCCTGTAATCTAAAAACCTTATCTCTCTTCTCTTACTTTTTTAGAAGGCAGATGTTTTAAAACTGATTTGAAAATCAAATTTGCCCTTCAGTGATTTCATTTGGAAGAAACAGAGAAGTAAACATTATAAAGAAGGCTTTTCGACACATTATGCATGCAAATGTGGCAGCCAAATTCAGGCTCACAGTGGAGGGGGATGCCTGCTCTGCTTGAGAAAGGTTGAGTTGTTTAAATGAACACAAAGGTCATCAACCCTCAGATCATGTTCTTCTGTCATTGGGTAGCAGGACCACTGCTTCCTGTTCAGATCTACCTGCCAAAAGGCAAGAATTGAACGGCTCTGGCAGGCAGAGGCCACGTTAACAGGCAGTGGCTGTGTTTAAAGTTCAGCTTTTTTTCTTTCTTTCTTTCTTTTGAGCCCTTGTCTCTTCTTAGCCCTATGATGAGTACAACAGAATGAAACTAAGGGTTGGGGAGTGTTCTTCCCAAATACCACACTGTTGGTGTTGGGAATCTGGAGGCTTTGGTTAGAAAGATTAAATATGTGCTGCAAAGAATTCCTCTGATAAACATATGAATTTGTCTGATATCCCTTCCAGGGTCAGAGACTATGTCATAACCAATACTGAGTCACCACATCTTGGCACAGAGCCTGACATGTGATAGTATCTTAAAAATGATTTTGTGAAGAAAAATGAAGGAATAAACTTAAGAACAAATGAGTGATTATAATCTGGGTACAATTTTGTCCTTTTTTTAAAATATGGAGTTGCAACACAGATCTTGTCACAGTGAATTAGATAAAGGTTATCACTATAGAAGAGCAGAAAATGAGATTTAGACTAATCTAAACCAAATTCTCACTCACTGTCCTAAAGATTAAAAATCCAAGCTCTCAGTTGAGTATAGTGGCACAGGCCTGTAATCCCAGTATTTGGGAGACTAAGACAGGAGGATCATAAGTTAAAGGCCAGCAGGGGTGTGTGGTAGCTTAGTGAGGCACTGTTTCAAAATAAGAAATAAAAAAATAAAATAATTAATTAATTAATTAATTAATTTGAGGCCTCCTACAGATCTGGAGAGATCTACCACAAGGAAGCATGACCACCCTACCTGAATTTTTTTTTTTGGGGGGGGGCACTAGGGATTGAGCCCAGGTGCTCTACTTTCCAAGCTACCCTCCCAGCCCTATGTTTTTATTTTTATTTTGAAACAGGGTCTCACTAGATTGATGAGAGTCTTACTACTTGCTGAGGCCATCCTTGAACCTGTGAAACTCCTGTCTCGGTCTCCCAAGTACTGAGATTATAGGTGTGTGCCACCATGCCTGGCTCTAAAATTTGAATTAAAAATCCAATTGGTCTGGCCCTCAGTGAGTGGATTCTGGAAGGGGACGGTTCCCAGGTGAGCACAGGCTCAGCAGGGCAGGACTTGTTGGAGCAGGCAGGTGCAGCCTGAGCTTTAGAAGGAAGCCTGGCTTCTTTATGTGGTACTAATCCACAGTCCAGAGAGACTCATTTCAAAAGGCCTCATTAAATGAACTGCAGCTCAGAAGTCCAATGACAGGAACCTTTGGGGAAGAGCTTTATGCTACACTAGGTCTCTCTTGTATCTTTTTATCTCTTTTCTCTTTGAGAATATTTATCTCTGGTTTCTTGGGGAATGAGATGAAAACTTTTCTGAGCTGTTCTGGTTTCCACACTCCTTTCCTGCAGGGAGGATTCAGCTAGGAGACGCTCTTCCCCTGCAGCTCAGCTCCCTCACTGCCTGCTTCTTCTCCAACTCTCCTTAGCCTACATTGACAAGAGTGCAGTCACCTCTGACTTTGAACTACTACTGTGGCACGAGGGCTTTTCTGAATATATCTGGCCAAAGCTATGGATGCATCTCTAATCACTGGGGGTTATAAGAGGGCCTTCCTTCCACAAGCACCTTCTGCATGTGTGGCTTGGAGTCAGGCACTACATTCATACTTCCTGTGTTCTGGGTCGGGTTAAAAATTCACTGAGCCCACTCCTACACCCTGGGAAGTAGGTTTCCTATATATATATCATTGACTCCCCTAAGAAGCCTTTGGAGGCAAAACTCTAACCAGCCTATGAGCACATGAAAGAGCCAAATCTTACAAAAACAGTAAGAGAGCTCTGGCTTTCTTAAAAATTTAGCCATTCAGGAAGGAAAAAGAGGTGGGTGGGGGGCTAACAGTACAGCTGCCAGATGTGTGGATGACTGATCAGTTATGGAGTAGAAACTATGCCAGCCCTGCTTGTGAGTGCTCAGAGCAGCATTAGTTATTAGCATCCTCCCAAAGTGGAACCATTTAAATGTCCATAGACAGCTTGGCATGGTGGTGCACACTTGTAATCCCAGTATTTGGGATTATATATTCAAACCCAGAGATTTTATTCTGCAGCCTTTGGATGTGAGGAGGAAAAAAACCTAGGCCGGAGTGTCCTTATATCATGATATTATGTGACCACAGCAGACCACTGGAAGCCAGCACAGGCTTCAGGGGCGTTGGCTCAGTGGCATTGGGGTGGATGAGCTGCCTGCCTCTTGATGGGCCATTCCAGTCCTTTTTACAGCTCTCTTTATGTGTTGACCACTAGGTCAATGATGTGAGTTCCTACTGTCGATAGAACTTACGCTGAGATTGTAATGGGATTCTAAGTCAATAAAATTCAGATTTTAAAATCAGAATGGGCCTGGCCCTTAATGTTATATTGGGCATAAGTATATATAAATGTAGGAGTTAGAGACATTTGCATGAACTTGACCTGACTGAGCAGCAGCTCTCACAGATGGCTCTTTGGATATGAAAACAATCTAATCCTGTACCCACAGAGCTGCACTGGCAATGCAGAGGTCTCTCGTGATACACGATTTTTAAGTAGCCTGTGTTATTGCACATAATGCATTTTTACTACCAATTATTGTCTGACCTAGCTCAACGCTAGTAATTCAATTTGCTTCTTTGATAGCATCATAAAATATTGATAACAAAGTAGATAATAATAGTGGTAACAATGGAACGAAAAGCCATTTTTATTAATGCAAGTGAAGTCCTAGCAGAAAGATTAGGTTTTTCCTGATTCTCTAATTCTCACCACAGTGTATTCATTCAACAAATAATAACTAAGCACCTACTAAGTATAAAGCATTAAAGAGGGTTGACAAGATTCCTACTCTCCTTAAGTTTAGACCCTACTGGGGAGAAATGACAGATAAATAAGAAACCTTCAACTACTGATCAAAGCCATGAAGCAAATGAGACAGAGCAGTAGGGAAAGTACCAGGCTATGGTAAGTGAGAAGCGGCTACTTAGGCCAGAGAGGCCTCTAAGAAACGACATCTGAGCCAAGAAAAGTGACAAGTAGAAGCCAGCCTTCCAAAGGTGTGGGCAAAGAGGGTTCCAGGAAGACTGTAGTCCTGAAGAAAGAACTAACTTGGTGTGCATACAGAACAGAAAGATGGCTGGTGCTGCTGAAGCTTGGTGAAGGAAGTGAGGCAGAGAGACCAGCTACTCTCAGATTGTATATGGCCTTTAGGTCTTGTGTGGAACATGAATTTTATTGGAGAGTTATTGGAGGGTTTTAAGTAAGGGAGCAGTAAGAGCTTATTTCTGCTTTTGTGTGTATATATGTGTGTGTTGGTGGGGGGTGGGTTAGTACTAAGGATTAAACCCAGGAACATTCTACCTCTGAGCTATACCCTCAGCCCTATTATTTTATTATTATTATTATTATTATTATTATTATTATTATTATTATTATTATTATTATTATTTATTACTTTGCAGTACCGGGGATGGAACCCAGGGGTATTCTACCTCCAAGCTATACCCCCAGTCATATTTTTTTATTCTTTACTTTGAAACAGGGTCTCACTAAGTTGCGGAGGGCCTCACTAAGTAGCTGAGACTGGCCGCGAACCTGGACCCTCCGGTCTCAATCTCCCAAGTACTGGGATTACAAGTGTGCGCCACCACTCCTGGCTTCCTACTTATTTATTTATTTATTTATTTATTTATTTTTTTTGCAGTACTGGGGATTGAACTCAGGGGCATTCTACCTCCGGGCTACACCCCAGCCCTAGTTTTTATTCTTTATTTTGAAACCGGGTCTCACTAAGTTGCGGAGTGCCTCACTAAGTAGCTGAGGCTGGCCGCGAACCCGGATCCTCTGGTCTCAGCCTCCCGAATGCTGGGATTACAAGTGTGCGCCACCACGCCCGGCCTC
This sequence comes from Graphiurus murinus, assembly GCA_004027655.1. Taxonomy (NCBI): domain Eukaryota; kingdom Metazoa; phylum Chordata; class Mammalia; order Rodentia; family Gliridae; genus Graphiurus; species Graphiurus murinus. The sequence continues at coordinate 42,178 of PVLC010012762.1, forward strand.
CTATTTATTTTTTAATTTGAAGCAGGATCTCACTAAGTTCCTGAAGCTGGCCTTGAACCTGCACTCTTCCTGTCTCAGCTTCCCAAGTACTGGGATTACAGGGGCAGTAACCCACACAATGGCTCTGCACATGAAGACAGTTATCAGGATCCTTTGATGATTTGCCTGGATATTGTGTTATCCCCAGTTCCTTTAACTGGTTCCCCCTGAAACAGCTTCCTGAACTCTCCTCATCTGGCTACCTTCCACGCACCTCTTTAAGTGTGGACACATGTCCCAGATGTATACTGATCAACACAGAGCACCGACAGAACTATCGGATGGGCAAATGGGCATTAAGGAGTCAGTGTAGACTAAGACTGCCCCAGGTCTGTAGCATCCCCATGCCAACTATTAGCTCATTCTGAATTTGTGGCCAACTAAAACCACAGCTCTTGTTCCGATAAACTTCTCTCAAGCTTGACTGCCCCCATCCCGTACTTACACAATTGATTTTCTGAACCTAAATGGAGGGCTTCATATCTATCCCCATTAAATCCCATCCTGCTGGTCAGGTCCTACATAAGAGCTTGGAGAGATCACTTTGAATCTCACATCTCTCATCTATCATATTAGTCATCCTTCCTAGCTGTGTCTCATCCAGAAGAAGCATTCCTTTTGGAGGATCGGAGGGAGGAAAGTTCAGGACCAAGGACAGAGCAGAGAAGTACTCTGGAGCCCTTCCTCTCCTTGCCTGCCCCGCCTGGACTCCAGCTCAGTACCCATCAGCAGCATGTTCTCCAAACACTTCTCACCATCTCCACGGTCATTGCCCTTGTCCAAGTCCCTGTCTTCTCTTATCTGGGTTACAGCAACAGCTTCCTTCTTGGTCTCCCAGTACCATATTTACCCCTTCCAACTCATTCTCCACACAGCAACTAGAGTGAACTCTAAAAAGCAGAAATAGGGCTGAGTGTGTAGCTCAGTGGTAGAGCACATGCCTAGCATGCAGGAAGCTCTGGGTTCAATCCCCAGCACCAATAATAATAGTTTTTAAAAGCAGAAATAGCTGGGCATGGTGACACACTCCTGTAATCTCAGGATTTGGGAGGCTAAATCAGGAAGTCTCAGTTGGCACTGAAGTGGCATTAAAAGGTTGGCACTAGCCGGGCATGGTGGCGCATGCTTGTAATCCCAGCATTCGGGAGGCTGAGACCGGAGGATCCGGGTTCGCGGCCAGCCTCAGCTACCTAGTGAGCCACTCCGCAACTTAGTGAGACTCGGTTTCAAAATAAAGAATAAAAAATAGGGCTGGGGGTATAGCTCGGAGGTAGAATGCCCCTGAGTTCAATCCCCAGTACCG
>PVLC010012763.1:0-43283 GCA_004027655.1 Graphiurus murinus
GTTGGTGGGATTGCAGATAAGTGTAGCCCCTGTGAAGATCAGTGTGGAGATTCCTCAGGAAACTGGAAATGGATTCATCATATGATCCAGCTACACCACCTACTCCTGGGTGTCTTTCCAAAGGGACTAAAATCATAGTATTATACTGATACATGCATATCCATGCTGACAACAGCACAATTCACAATAGCCACATTATGGAACCAATCTAGGTCTCCATCAATGAATAGATTGCAAAATTATGAGATATACACATAGTGGAATTCTCCTCCCCATTAAAGAAGAAAAAAATATGCAATTTGCAGAAAAACAAACAAACAAACAAAAAAAACAAAGATGGACCTGGGGAACAGCAGTATCTTAAGAGAGATTAGCCAGTCACAGAAAGTGAAGAATCATGTGTTTTCTTTCATATGTAGAAACTAGGGAGTAATTGAGACTCAAGAGGGACTTCAGTTAATAGAGGAGAAACTCCAGTACAGCCAGCAAGGGAGGGGGTCTAGAGGAGCATGGAGGTGGTGGTGGGGGACAATTAATGGAGGAAATACTTCCATGGCATTCGGTACATACATGACAGTATCAATGCCAATCTCAATATCACATATGATGAATGGGGAGGGAGTGAGGAAGGGCTGTGGGCAAGCTCACAGAGTGCTGTGTGCAAGTATATTACTATCACTCCAAACTACATTATGATGTGAGACTTCACTGCACCAATAAAAGTGTATCAATAAAAATATTCAAAAAGTAGGATTATTTCTAAGGCCCAGCAAATATTTGCTGAGTTCTGACAGCAATCCATGGTCTAAGGACAGAGGAGAGAGTTCCTGATCTCATTCTATACTTCTTCTCTTTGGAGCCAGGGAAAAAAAGAAGTCGTGGAAGTTATATATGACAATATTATTTCTACTTCTTTTTTTTTTTTTCAGCTTCTCTTAGGTTTGGTGCCTGCCATTCATCCTCTTGTCTGAATTCCTTCCCTCATCTTTTCCTCTCACTCTTTCACATCCACATATAAGCAAAATGCATGCACAAACTGATCATAGAGGGTATCATGAATACTGGTGCTTATTTTTTGTTAATTAAATGGAAACAAGAACCTGTATTAGGTGTTATTCTTTATTTCTGATGCTACTGATATTTTTTATTGCTATCTTATCTTGCTTCATAAGTTCTCTGATAGGAGACTTTTCGTGGCAAAATCAATGTATTCAAAGATTACCAACTCAAAAGATTCCCTCCCATATCCATTCTTTGGGGTTATGTTCATAAGCTTAAAAAAAGGGAGGAGATAAAATGGAAGAAGAGCCAAAAAAAAAAATGAAAGGAATAAGAGAGAGATGAGTAGGGAGCAGTGTTTGCAGTGGACAACTTTTATGTGAGGCTATTACTAAGCATCAAAGAAAAAGCACCCAATGTCTGATGGTCACCAGGCCAGACCTTCGAGTGGATGCCAGGGCTTTGTCAGCCCCAGAGCCTAAGCCAATGCTGAGGTATTGACCAGGAGAACCAGAAAGGTACAATGTCAAGGCAAGGGCATGATAAATAGAGCATCTTCCCAAAGTGCTCAGTCCCAAATCTGCTTGACTCCCTTGCTATCTACATCTCTGTAACAATACTCTTGGCTGCCACATCTTTCTTCAGAAAGTTCCCTTTCCATTATAAATGTATCTCTGATCTTCATTTCATTTTTAGTGTTTTCTGTCTGACATTTCAAAATAAAGACTCCAGCTCCTGGGGGAAAGTTGGTAAAGAGTAGGTGTTCTACAAATATTCACTGAATGAAGGCCAGAACCGATGTATAAACATTGTTTCAATGCATGTTCATCATCAACAACAACAACAAAAAATTCTTAGAAGTAAACTTAACCAAGAATGTAGAAGAAATCTTGTACATTGGAAACTTCAACCTTGCTGAAAGAAATCTTAATGAATACCTATTCAAGGATTAGAAGACATAATACTTTCAAGATCCAATAGTACCCAAAGCACCTACCAATTTAATACAACCCCTATTATGAATCTCAGTGGTGTTTTTGCCAAAGAATAGAAAAAATCCATTATAAAATTCATGTAGAATCTCAAGAGACCCTGAATAGCCCAAACAATCTTGAAAAGTAAATAAAAGAGTGGGGAGCTGGCACAAAAACAGACAAATAAAAGAATAGAATAGTAGGTCCAGAAATAAACTCTTACATATGTTGTCAAATGATTTTCATCAAGGGTGCTGAGACCATTTATTGAGAAAGGACAGTCTTTTCAATAAATTATGTTCTGAAAACTGGATATCCACATAGAAAAGAATGAAGGATAACTTTTATCTTAATAAAATAAATTAAAATGTATCAAAGATCTAAAGGTAAGAATGAAAACAATAGCTGGGCATGATCATGCACATCTGTAACCCCAGTACTTTGGAGGTTGAGACAGGAAGATTGCAGGTTGGAGGACAGACTCAGCACCATAAAGAGACCCTCAGCAACCTAGTGAGACTCTCTAAAAAAATAAAATAGGGCTGGGAGTGTAATAGAGGTAGAACACTCACAGGTTCAATTCCTGGTACCACATACACACACACACACGAAAAAAAAAAGGAAGGAAGGAAGGAAGGAAGGAAGGAAGGAAGGAAGGAAGGAAGGAAGGAAGGAAGGAAGGAAACAATAATTTTTCATGACATTGAATCCAAGAATGATTTTTTAATATAACAATAAAGAACAGAGTGTGTACATATGTCGATATCAATTTGTACCTAACAAAGATGTATACTTACAATGAATGAATTATTATAATAAAAAAATAAAGAACAGGGAATAGGCAAGAGAATAAAAACATAAATTAAAATAAATCAAAATTTTTTAAAAATTACTTCAACAGAAAAAAAAGACAACTTATAGAGACCATACTTGCAAACCATGTATCTAATAAGGTATTAGTATCCATAGTATATACAGAACTCCTATAATCCAACAACAAAATAGCCCAAATAATTCAATTTAAAAATGAACAAAGAGATGGGCATGGTGGAGCATGTTTGTAATCTCAGTACTTGGGAGGCTGAGATAGGAGGATCACAGGTTCATGGCCAGCCTCAGCAACTTAGTGAAGCCCTCTGCAACTTCGTGAGGCCCTGTTTCAAAAAAAAAATAGGGCTGGGGTTATAGCTTGGAGGTAGAATGTCCCTGTGTTTTATCCCCAGTACCGCACACACACACACACACACACACACACACACACACACACACACACACACAGCGAGCAAAAGAACTGATTGATATTTCTCTAACGAAGAAATATGAATGCCCAATAAAGACATGAAGAGACGCTCAACATCATGAATCATGAAACTACAAATCAAAACTGAAATGCGTTACAACTTCACACCAATTAGGATAACTATAAAAGAAATAACAAGCATTGGCAAGGATTAGGGGAATTAGAACTTTTGCGCATTACTGGTGTGAATGAAAAATGGTACAGCTGCTTTGAAAAGCAATATGGCAGTTCCTCAAAAGAGTAAACATAGAATTCCCGTATGACCCAGCAATTCTCCTTCTGTGTATATATGCAAAAGAATCGTAAGAAAAGTCTCAATTAGATAGTTGTACATCCATACTCACCACCGCATTACTCAAAATAGCCACAAGGTGGAAACAATCCAAATGCCCACTGATGGATGAATAGATACGTGGTATATACATACAATGGACTATTATTCAGCCTTTAAAAATGTAGGATATCTTGCAATATACGATGACATGAATGAACTTGAAGGACATTAACTACACGAAACAAATCAACCTCCAACGAGCAGATGCTGTATGATTCTACTCATGTGAGTTACCTGGAGTAGATTAAGGCATTCATTGAGACAGAAAATGAAATGATATCAAGGGAAGATGAGGAGTTATTGTTTAGTAGGGTAGAATTTCAGCTCAGAAAGATGAAAAATAAGCTCTGGGGATGGATGGTGGTGGTGGTGCAAGAGTGTGAGTGTTCTTACTACCACTGAACTGCGCACTTAAAATAGTAAAACTGTAAACTTTATGTTATATATATTTTACTATAATAAAAAAAATGCTTGCATGTTTACTGATTGGGCTGCACAGTTGGCACTTATAATTGGGAAGCAGTAACAAAGATCTTTCACTTTGATGCTTTTTTAGAGGTATGAATCTTCAACTTTAACACAAACTGCTCTTATTGTGAACAGGCCATCAAATTGTATTTACCTGATTTTCTTCCACCATTTTTAAACACTTAGCCCCAGCTGGGCATGGTGGTGCACGCTTGTGATCTCAGTATTTGAGAGATTGAGGCAGGAAGATCACAGATTCATGAACAGCCTCTGTCATGAATCAAGTTTAGTGAGACCCTGTGTCAAAATAAAAAATAAAATAGGGCTTGGAGGTAGAATGCCCCTGTGTTCAATAAAAAAAAAAGGGGGGGCCAAGCCCCACTCCATCCTAATATAATTTAGCATGAAGTAGACTCTCCAAGGTGTAGGGTCAAGGTTCTGCACTGACCCTTTACATGGCTGTCATTAACAGTTAAAGGGAACTATCCCACTCTTTCACGGGATCCCTGGCCAGATGGAAAGCCAGGTACTCTTCCAAACTCTGATGACTATTTATTCTCTATATAGTTGGTTTTGATTCTTGTTTATATTTCATGCTCTACAATTCAGATATCTAACATACTACTCTTCAAAAAGGTTGGTCTTATACCATATGTTCTTACTTTCAAAAGCCTTGGAATGAATATAAGTATCTGAAGCTCATATTCTTATGGCTGCAGTTTAATTGTGTGTGTGTGTGTGTGTGTGTGTGTGTGTGTGTGTGTGTGTGTAGAATGTATTTGAATGCAAGTGAATGTCTTTTAGGCCTCTCTTCTTCTTCAATCTCAGGCCTAGGGGTTCCTGTTAATCTGAAGCCCTCACGTGTGTAGCAGACACATCAACTCAGTCTCCTAGGTTCGTACGGCTTCACTATCTACTAGTTCAGCAGCTTCCGCAGTTCTTTAGAATAGCAAGAAGAAGGGAAGGGAAGGAAGAAGGAAGAAAGAGAAGGAAACAGGAATGGGAGGTAAGGTAAGGGGAGAGCAGAAAGAAGAAAAGAAAGAGGAAAGGAGTGAGGGAAAGAAAGACTGTAGAAATAGAAGAGAGGGAGGGAGGCAGACAGAAAGGGAGGAAGAAAAAAAAAAAATCAAAGCCCGGGGAAGCACATTTTACACCAACACAGATTACGGGAGCTGGCTTCCTTAAATGTCAGCTACTCAAGAGTCTTTTGAAGCACTCCATTGATTTCACAAGGAAGTAGGTCAGGGCTGCTTTTAACTAGAGAAGCCTCATGCTGAAGATTTCATTTAACAGTGAGGAATGAATATTAAAAATTAATGTGCAAAGTAAACCTCTGCTTAATTAGCATCTGGATAAAGACTTTCCTAGGAAAGCCATGGAAGTTAATAAGAAAATGAGAAAATGGACTGTGAAGTGTTTCCTCAGCTGTGTCTTTCTTTCCTTACGGATAATATTCTGGATGGCCACTTTTTGTGCATACTTTCTATATGCCAGTTAATCTGTATTTAATAGATTAGCATTCTTTCTATGTATTTGTGGTTGCACAAATGTTTATAAATAAAATTTGAGCATTTGCTATTTTTCCAATGTTCCATTTTTCAAATGGTAACTTCAATCTTTTTTTTTTTGCATCTTAACTAATCACTTTAAAAGGAAATAAGGTTCTATTTGAATGTGCTTAAAGACAACACTTCACAAATCCTACTTTTAACAGTCTTCCCTCTACATACTAAGTAGTTTTGATGTTAAGTACTTGAGTCTTCTTCGTTTCCACCTAATTATTTTGGATAATACTTGTACATTTTTTTGTAAGCAAAGTTTTTATTTTAAGAGATAAATCGTTTGTAAATAGAAAACTTTTAAAAAATACTCATTGCATTTGAGAAATGCATCAATTCAGTTATGATGAGTTATTTCTTTTCCTGGAAAATCCTTTTTCACAGACACCCACCATGTTGCTCAGTCTTTTGAGCAAGGAAGCTGGCCGCTTTGAGCTCAGACTGGTCCTTTACAGGGGAAGCCGACTGGGCTCCCTGGATGTGATGGCTCTTGGCTCTTCCTCCACCTTCAAGGCTTAGGTTTCACTCGACAACCTGAAAATAGCTTGCCCCTGAAGAGAGAAGGGCTGCAGCCTCGCCAGTTCTCCATGCTCCTGACATCGGGTACCAGGGTAAATCGCTTAAGATGTCAGATCCTTTACCCAAGTCTAACTGAAGACAAAGTTGCAAAAACAACCACAGGGGTCTCTGAATATTTAATTCATTTTCAGTCTTAGTACTTTAAAATTATAGTATATATAGTATATATATACTACGTGTGTATATATGTATATATATATATACATTGGACCCTAATAAGGGTCCAATAATTAATGTTTTACAAGGTATTTTCTTGTACATGATTTTCCATAAGTATTTAGAGCAATTGTATGTGGTAATATGAGAAAACTAATACTCAGAAAGTTTGGTTTAACCTAGAAGAGTACCTGTTAGGTGGCAAATCCATCCTTTGTCCTAGAATGTTACATCTTTATGCCTATGTCTATATCTATCTATCGATCTTCCATCTATCTATCATCTATCTATCTATCTGTCTGTCTGTCTGTCTGTCTGTCTGTCTGTCTATCTATCTAATCTATCTGTATGTATCCCAAGTGACTCCCCAGTCTACCTTTTATTATAATGAGGTCATTTTTAAATTGACCAAAGGAAATACTAAAATCAACAAAATTATGAAAATGCAGATACATGTTTATTCTTATCTTTTTTATTTTCTATCTTCTGAAAGTTAAAAGATAAATGGGACATATTCAATATCTGCATAATCTGGCTGATAATATTTTCATCTATGACATGATGCCTTTGTTCTGATTCTAGAATTCCTCAGTTAAAGTCCATGCCCTGCTATTTTTATGGCCCTTACTTTAATTCTCTTCTGATATTTAGATTCCATTATGAGTATTTGCTTTCATTTTCCTTGCTGAGTGTTTTCTGCAACTTTTCATTTTTCTTGCTGAGTGCCCTAATCAGCAACTGGACTGATTCCCTCTTTGACTATTATGTGTATAAATGATCTAGACTTGGGTTCTTCACTGGTATTCTATGTAACAGATTGTGTTGTACTCTTATCTCTGTTGATCTTGGCATCCTGTGCAAAACTCAGGTCATTAATAATCCTTGGCAATCATGATAATTCTATTCATCTTTGTTACTTAAAAACATTAGCTTTGGAAAACACAATACATCCAAAACTATAAACTGATTATGTAAAAATAAAGTCATGGGGACCACGGTACTTGGAACAAATTTTAAAAACATGGTTCTTGGATCAAAAACTTATCTTTTATTGAAAAGGTTGGATGAATGTTCATTCACTTAGACATTTAATTTTTTTTTTTTTTTTTGCGGTACTGGGGATTGAACTCAGGGGCATTCTACCTCCGAGCTATAACCCCAGCCCTATTTTTTATTCTTTATTTTGAAACCGAGTCTCACTAAGTTGCGGAGTGGCTCACTAGGTAGCTGAGGTTGGCCGCGAACCCGGATCCTCCGGTCTCAGCCTCCCGAATGCTGGGATTACAAGCATGCGCCACCATGCCCGGCTAATTATTTAAAAACACATACAGACTGGGCGTGGTGGGGCACGCTTGTAAACCCAGTACTTGGGAGACTGAGATAGGAGGATCTGGGTCTGTGTCCAGCCTCAGCTAATTAGTGAGGCTCTCTGCAACTTAGTGAGACCATGTTTCAAATAAAGAATAAAAAAAAGGCCCCTGGGTTCCATCCTCAGTACCACACACACACACACACACACACAAAAAAAAAAAAACATACACAGCATGTACTCTATGCTAGAAAATGTATTACTTGTTTCAATTATGTACATTTAGTAATTTAGCAAACTTTCTTTTGTGTGGGTAGTGGTATTGGGGATGGAACCCAGGGACATTATACCTCTTAGCTACACTCCCAATCCCTTTTTATTTTTTGTTTTGAAACAGGGTCTCCCTAGGTTGCAGAGAGTCTTCCTATGTTGCTGGGCTGGCTTTGAACCTGTGATTCTCCTGTCTCAGCCTCCCAAGTACTGAGATTACAGTTGTGCACCACCATACCCAGATTAGCAAATATTTTAACACATAATTACAAAGTTACAACACTTTGAGTTGTATATTAGAAGAGTATGTGTGTGTCTATGTATGTGTATGTATGAATGTATGTATACTCTCACTCCATATGTATAATCAGAGCTTCCACAAAAGGGACAGAATCTAGAAAGATTTACAAATGAGGATGCCACATTCCATGTTAATCAATAGAAAAATATTCCTATCCAGTAGTCAACAACGTCAGATATTACATTAAGGTTAGGGGGATCAAGAGGCGACAGAAGACAAAATCAGAGATCAATTAGTAAGCCTTGTGTAGCTGGAGGGTGGGAAGAAGAAGATTCAGGTTATAAGAACTTAAGGATAGAATGGGGAGCAGAAATGAAGGCCAATAGTTCAGAATATGCACTTAAATGGAGTCATGACAAGCTATCTTCCTCCCTGAAATACCAATGGGGAATTTTATTCTCATTTATTAAATAGCCATACTTGTAACTTGCTTCAGAAGCCAAAATTGAATTCTTCAGGCTTCACATGAGATTATCAGTAAGCCAAAGACGACGACTGTGAGGCAATCTGTTTTCATTTATTAGGTTGGAAATTTCTCTTAGGCCATTTTGACACTGACAAAAAACTTTCATCATTTTGACACCTCTCTCTTGCCATTAATCATTGGTAAGTAGTTAACTTTTAGCTAATCAGTCAAAATAATGAAACTAGTATGTGGATATAGAGACAATTTTGATGTCCAGAATGTGATAACATCAATAAGAAATACTTCCCTTCAGGTCTTACTATTCTGTTGAATAATCTAAAGAAGTAAATCTTTTCCCAATCTCCAGTTCTTGGAATTTCTTAGCTGTGTCATGGGAATGAAAAGACACAGTAGAATTTCCCACTGATAGTCTTGTGGGCAAATCCAGGATTGTTCAATACATGGATACCCCAATCTCTAACTGTATCTAGAGTCTGTTTCTGTATTTCTTTTCTCTCCTTATTCTTATTGCCTTACCTATATCATTTTCATTTTGCAGGAAACAAAGAAATACACGCAAAAATAGATAACAACATTTTATTAAACTAAAATTTCACCAGTAGAAAAAAATCTCTTCTGTAATCAAGAGTCAGAAGAATATTGCAGATCCTAAAAAGTTTTTTTTTTTTCTTATGTTCAACTCTTCTGGATGTACCTGTATAAACCGTAAAGGCTTCTTCAAAACTCACATTACTAGCACTTCTCCTCTCTTAAATTCACCTCAGTATTTTTACTCCTTTCCCCTGGGAATAGCAATAGTCCGTATTCTCCAGTTGATTGGTTTTCTACAAGGAGTGGAACATTTAATTAAGCTAGCTTCCATGGACAAGCAACAACAATGACCTTAATTCAACCAAGAAATACCACACACCACTACAGACATCTTATCAAACTTAGGATTTCTGTTATATTTCCAAATTCTGAAGAAACTGATTTTTTAAAAAATTAAACAAGCCACCTTATCAAACTTGGGATTGCTGTTATATTTCCAAATTCTGAAGAAACTGATTTTTTAAAAATTGAACAAGCTTGCCAAACATTTTATATCTGAAACTCAGTTTTAGCTAGGCACACACACATTCCAGGTCACCAACAATATACAAGTTCCCTGAATCTGCACAGTGCCTTTCCTCCAAAGAGATTGAATGATACACTCCAGTGTGTTTTCATTCCCTTTACTATCTGAGTTCAATAATGCATACTATTAAGAAGATTAAAATCCATTCTTTAACATGTTAGTCTCTTACTTTCTTTTAAAAAAAGTGCATCTTTTTATCTCCAAACATCAAAAAGGGATCAATTTTCATATTCATTTGTCTGAAACTGACAATAATTTGACATCTACAAAATGGCCCACATTTAAATGCTTGATGGCTATATTCTTTCTATCTTTTTCCCCCAATAAATCTGCCTGAAAGTAAATGGCCAGTCTTTTCAACATGCCACTTAAGAGCAGAGGCAGTGAATTCAGCATCCTGCACAGCTCCACTTTTGCTGAATGATCATCTTGACTTCAATGTGAATTTCTCTAAGTCACAGAAGCTGATTTCTTTTTCCTTTAATGGTCAAACATTTCTCATACAACTTTCTTCCTCTCAAGTTCAATAGCATTCTCAAGTCACTTTATCTATTAATTCAATACATTCAATAAATATTCAGTGTGTGTGTGTGTGTGTGTGTCTGTGTGTGTGTGTCTGTGTGTGTGTGTGTGTGTCTGTGTGTGTGTGTATGTGTGTTATCAAGAATTGAACCCAGGGTTATTCTTCCTTTAAGGTACACACCCAGCCCTATTTTTTATTTTGAAACAGGGTCTCATTAAGTTGCAGAGAGCCTTGCTAAGTTCCTGAGGCTGGCCACAAATCTGTGATCTTCCATATTTCTTATGTTTCACCTTTGAGAGAGATTGCATTACACCAAGTATTACAGAAATATGATGAGAATGTGTGGCCCTTGTACTCCCTGGTCTTTTGTCTTAATGAGAAACAAAACAAAATTAAATCTTTACAACACTTCAAATAAGGTTCATACCATTATAGAAGTACAAAGAAAGAACTTAATGACAGTATCATATGGAAATATCCCTGAAGTTGATGGAATCTTAGCTGGGTTTTAAAGATAAGACTGCCACTGTTCTATAGAATTCTGGGAAAATCCTTTCATCAAGTGAGAACAACATCAGACAGAAAACCTCAGAGTTTGTTTGAGGATTTCCAGATCCACACAAACAGAACAAAGTAGCAGATGAGAGTCAGAGCTTTAAGATCTAATATTTTCATTTGAAAAGTCAGAAAACAGCCAGGATTGGTGGTGCATGCCTGTAATCCCAGTACTTGGAAGGCTGAGACAGGAGGATTGCAGGTCTGAGGACAGCCTCAGCAACTTAGCAACACTGTCAGCAACCTAGCGAGACCCTGTTTCAAAATAAAATAAAAGGGACTGGGGGTGAAGCTCTGATGTAGAATGTCCCTGGGTTCAACACACATTACCAAAAAGAAAAGAAAGAAAGAAAAAGAAAAGGACAGTGAGAAAATTAAGGCACTAAAGGTCAACTGACTTATCCAAAGTCTCAAAGGTTATTCATGATTGAGCCAAGACAAACACCGCCTGTTCCCAGAATTCTAGATCATATTTAATTAGAATGCAGAACATACACAGGTGAGAATAATGTAGCTACTAGGAACCTCTTTACTTAAAACTAATATTTAATTAACTATAGATGTCGAAGTAAGTGTTGAGAATAAATAAAAGTCAGAAATTATATCTCCTTTTCAGCTAATTGAACAGGAGGATAAAAAAAATCAGTTCTAGTATATTTCATATTGTGGAATTAAATATGACTGAGAGAATCTGTTAAAAAATAGAACAGTACAGCTTTTTTTCTGAATTGAAAATGTTTCTGCATTTTATAAATCTAAAGCAGAAAAGGTTCTTCTTAATGGAGAGAATTGCTGATTAAATTGCTGACAAGAAATCACACTTAAAGATTCAGCAGCCAGAGAATATAAACACAGAGGGTAAACATGTCTGCCTGCATCAGTCAAGACAGCTGCAATCTACCCCCAGAAAGGTGAGCAATTATTTATGAAATTATGTCTTCTTCGGTGATTCCATAGTGCAGTTCTAGGAGAAACTGAATGAGGAAAGCAGACAATGTCATGGTCCCAATTAACCAAAGAGTCACATGCACTTTCACAATCAAGGAATTTTACGTATATTCCATTTAACCTCATCATCCTGCATAGAAATTTATTTCACTTTAAAAAAAGGAATAATTAAATAGGCCAGCGTGTTCTTGGAGAACTGGATTTCTTTTTCTTAAATTGAAGATAAATGTCTGAGTCTGCCAACTACACATTAGCACAGGTCTGAAGACAAAAAAGGTGGTGTGAGGAAGCATTTCCAAAGGGTCTTTATGGAGTTCCTTTGTTTTACCTGAGTCAGTGTCTAGATCAATGCCTCTAGTGCTCTCATTGCCTTTGAATATTGGCTGGGTTTTTGTTTTTGACTAGCAGGTTCTTTCTCCACTTGGAGTGGCCATGGGCCATCAAGTTACTACATAGCTAAGGCCGAGATGCAAGCCAAGGAGAGCAAAAGCTGTATGTCCCTGAGATGAACTCATTGAGTGAGTAGGTCAATATTGAAAATTGGAATGAACAAGACACTTGCACATGCATACTTACGTTATACTTAGAGGTACTCAGGTCCACATTCCCATCTCCTTGACCTCATCATTTATATGATTTTGAGGCCCACTGGGCAGACCATGTGCCTTCAGGCACAGCTCAGAAGCCTGGGCTATAGGGGGGGCTACAGTGACTGACATATTCCAAAGAGAGTTTTGGAGAGGGCTAGCAAGATTTAACACCCTCTTCCTCAATTGGTTACAACTATAAACTGGTCCAGTCCATTTGAGCACATCTGGCTTCTACTTATTAAGCAGATCCTTGGGAATGGTAACATCGTGAGCCACTGGAGTCTTGATGATATCTGCTGAATGTTATCAACAATAGGGAAGGGAAAAAAAGTTGAAATGATTGATCAAGTATAGATTAAGCATCAATAAAGCAAGAAGCTCTGGAACCAAGTTATCTGAGTTCAAATCCCAGATGACTCCAGGTAGGCTGTTCCTCAGTGTTTTCCATGTTTAAAATGGAAATATGAATATCACCTGCCCCCGAGTATGCTACAAGGACTGAATACATACAAAATTCTCAGAAAATGTCTGGTGTAGAGTAAATGGTATCGAAGAAAGGTATATGATTCTATTTTTATGGAAATATTCTCAAAAACAATTGGCTGCTGCCTTCTGTTACCAAATTCTCACTGCTAGTTTCTCTGATGCTCCTGCTCTGGACTGGATTGGGCTTGATATTATTCCTGAGACAAATGTGGTTCAGGAGATTCATTTTCTAAGAACCTCAGTAACCATATTCCCCGATTAACATCATCAACCCCAACTCCTGAGATCCTTGGCCGTCATGGTAGATGGGTCTCCTTACTTCCCTGCCTTTCAAGGAAGACTCCCATCTTCCTGTGTCACCTTTGAGCTTCAGCAATCTTTCTGCTCTTCTATATTTACTAATTGATGTGGCTGGATGTCATCCCTAGGCAACACATATTGGTGGGACACCAATATGTTGCCCCATGTGTGTGTCCCACCTGCTCTGGTTTGTTCTCTCCATTAAATGGCCCAGACTCACCCAGACTCATTTCCAGAGTAATAATTTGCCAGCCTGAGCCTCAGCTCCCATTGCCTGCCTGACAAGTAACATCCCTCCTACTTGAAGCAGTGTTGAGGAACTCTGATGAGAACAGTGGTACAGCCTGGCACAACTAAGACAAGAGTGGATTCTATCTACACATTTCCCACCATGGCCTCCTTTGTTAGGTGCTCAAAGTCTCTGGAAGATTCAGTAGGGAGTGAAGTTGTTTTCTCTCATAATCCACCCAGATCCCCCCAACCAAATTCTTCACAACCAGCCAACAGATCAATCACTTAGGCAAGAAAAGGTAAATTAGCATATACTCATTTCAATCTCTGTATTTTATTTCTCTCATCTCCCTGCCTTCTATTGCATAAACTCTGTTAGACAAAAGCAATACATTACAGGTTCTGTTGCATACAAGTAAATGGTGTTGCTAATGTGTGGCCATAGGTCATTGAGGTATTGTTTGATAGAAGCATTCAATGTCCCCAGGGATTGGTGTTAAATAGTGAACATCCCAGGCTCAATCCAGAGTTTCTCACCAAGCAGTCTGTGATGAGGACCAGTCATCTATATTTTTAATAAATCTGGGTGAATGTGGTTCAAGAAGTATTTGGACATCTCATGTAACTAAGCTTTCTATGTCCTTCGACTACCAAGCTTTGAACTACTTGAGGAACTTCTTAGAGTCTGAGCAAAGTTGACAGCGACATCAAAATCCAGGGCCTGGCTCAATTTCTGTCTGAGCTTCTAGAGTCTTGCTAAGGCAGGAATTAGTTTAAGGCCACAACATTGGACTCTAAGCAGGGGAGACAAGCTACAACCGCAAGAGAGGGTTCCTGAAGAGCTGTCTCCTTATTTATGATGTTTAATAGAACTAAAAGGCCTTGGTCCTGCCAGACTTTCTGGAATCCTCTCCATGGTACTCTGAGTTATCCTCCAGTGTCATTCTGAATATAGCTCAATTCCAAATACCTTGGACGAATCTCAGAGAGAGTTCCAGAGGTTCCAGCTCTAGCCCCCAGCTCTGGCCAGGTAGTTCCAAGTCACCATGCATGCAGCAGTCCTGCCCAAAATCAACATGCTTATCTGTGGGAAGTCAGAGGCTAAGTATTCACCTCTTTTCCTGTTGCAAATGAGAGGTCAAACATGTGAACTCTCTCCACTCCTCCCTTTGGCTTCTCAATAGCAGATTTTGTCCTATACACTCTTTGTTAGCATCTGCTCTCACAGAAAAGAAAAAGAAGGAAGATAAATCCTTATGATTTGGCTACATTTCACTGAAAAAGAAAGTATTTCAAGTAGGCTAAACAAATTACATAGATTCTCCTAAAATAAACTAATGATCAGTACATGTTTCCTAGGAGAGCTTGCTTTTTGGGAAGCTGACATGCCTGATGTCTCAGATATGAATCTGTTAGGGTTTGGATCTGCAGTGTGCTCTAAACTTCATGTTATGCCATGAAGTAATGTTCAAAGATGAAGGAGTTAAGTTATGAGAGCCCATCAGGAGATTATTCCATTGATGGATTGATAACTGGAATGGATTCACTGGGTGACAATGGTGGGCAGGTGAGGTGTGACTGGAAAGGAAAGTCACTGGGGGAATGACCTGGGGAGTTATGTCTGTCCTGGGGTCTTTCCCTCTGTGTCTCTGCTTCCTTGCTGCCATGAGATAAGCGATTTTCTTCCACCATGCCATTGAGTCATGATGTTTTTGTCTTGGAGCCAGGTGACCAGGGACTGGATCGCTGAAACCATGAACCAAAATAACCTTTTTGTCCTCCGCATTGTTCCTGTCGGGTAGTCTGGCCACAGCAATTCAAAACTGACTAACACAGAAGTCAAGACCAAATAGGTGGGTTAAAGCAGCCTTGCAAGTGAAGATCACAATCCCTACGCCGAAGGTCACACACTTTAATTAGTTGAGAGACTCCTGGGACAAGTTGGAGTATCGGGTTTTTGGGTCCACAGATGACTAAGTGTGTACTATTATCATTAGAAAAAGAGTAAAAAGGAGAGGGAGGCCAGGTATATCAGTAAAACTACCTGCAAGATATGGAAGAGGCAGAAAAAACATAAGACACAGATACAGAAATTTATATGAATTTAAATAGCAGAAGAGGGCCCCTTAGCACTGCTACTTCAACTAGCCCTGAGGCTCTCTCAGCAGAGTGATAAGCTATTAAGCCTGCATCTCTGCTGTGAACAATGTTAGGCCAACCAAGAAGGCCTCTCCTGTGTGGGCCACCTTGCTAGATACTTTGCGTTAGCACATAGTAGGAATGCAACTTACTCAGAATAATGAACCCGAATAATCACAATAACTAGAGCATATGGGGTGACTGTTCATTTTCTCTTAAAAATGGGACAATACATACTATATGAAAACAGTAGGTATTAAAAGTATGTTTTAAAGAACATCTTTCCAAAACTATTCTTTTAATTTAAAAATTCTTATTTATTTATTCATTAATCTTTGTTGGGGCATTATAATTTTACGTGATAGTGAGATTCATAGCATAATTTGGTCTGTTTCCTTCCTTGTACGCCCCTCTTAAAATCACTTAAGAGTTGAATTAGTAAGAGTAAGTGCCAGCGGTCACTTCACCAGCAATGCCCAAATTCACATCCAAAGCTCAGTCCCCACTGTAACAGTGTTGGGGCTGAGTAAGAAGTGATTAGGTCCTGAGACTCTGTCCTCAGGAATGGATTAATGGCGTTTTCAGAGGAGTGGGCTAGATAGCCCTCCCGAGAGTGGACTTGGCAGAGAAGTGGACCTGGGCCTCTGTGGCTCTCTGGCCTTCTCCCTGCCTTACCTCCCACCTTTGTCACAGGATGCTCCAGCACTAGGGCCTCCCCAGATGCTGCCACAATGCTCCAAATCATTACTCAAATCAATCTCTGTTCTTTAGAATTGATTCTGTCTAAATAAAAGTAAGTAAATAAATAAGAAATGACTCTGTCTCAGGTATTCTATAACAGCAGCACAAAATGGACCATGATGAGGGAAAGAAAAGAGTTTCTTCTTGTTTTCATTTGTCCTGGATATTATTTTCTATGATCCATGGCATGTGCTTTATTAAAGCCAAATGGATTATTTATAGCTTAGGTAGTCTAAAGACTAAAATAGAAGTCTCAGGCAGGTATGAAGGCACATACCTGCAATCCCAGTATTTGGGAGGCCGGCAGTACAAAGTAATCTAGACAGACCTTATTTCAAAATATAAAATAGGGCTGTGGATGTAGCTCAGAGGCAGACTACCCCTGGGTTCAATCTCCAGTATGAAAGAGGAAAAAAGTAAAAAAGGATATATAAAATAACATGCAAGAGAAGATAAACAGAACAGGTGGGAAATTATTATTTTATGAGTTTCCAAAGTTTGTTGTAGAATATATTTGTACCTAGCCTACTTTGTAGACGGAAACAAAAATTTACAATATCAATATATGAATGATATTGCTTCTTTCAGGTCTTACATGACACTTTTCTCAGTATAAATTTAAAAATATATTAATAATGATAACCAAATAGAGGAAAAAACATTAGAGTAATAGATGTTCAAATATTTTAATTTAATCATAGATAAGATAACATTACAAGGTTGTAGCAACTAGAGAAAATTATTTCTATAGCAATTATTGTGAGGGCCATATTTAGAAAACCATGAAACAAAGTGGAATTTATTCATAATCTACGACTTTTGTCTTATTTTATCTTTCTCCTATTGCCCAATACCAATCAACAATTGTAAACCTTTAAAACATGAAATTGTTACATTAGGTCTGACTTTTATAGATTATTCAAAATAAGAGTGAAGGTAAATTTGATTTAGATTTCTTTTTCTTGAGGCAGTGAGAATGGAATCTAGGGGCATCCTTCCTCTGAGCTATATTCCCAGCCTTTTATATATTTTTAAATTTTGAAACAGAGTCTTATTAAGTTACTGAGGCTGGCCTGTGATCCTCCTGTTTCAGCTTCCTAAGTACTGGTATTAAAGGTGCACACCATCTTGCCTAACTTATTTGACATAGATTTCTTTAAACAAAGATTATTGTTTCTTTTAGATTGAATGTTAGAAAGTTACTCTTTCACTAAAGCAAACAAGACACCAATGTAAAAAAAAAAATCCTGAACTGTTAAAAAAATTTTAAAAAACGAGACTCTGGAGTTATTAATGCTATGCTATTTCATGTACCATATTATATCCATATCCCTAAGTTATCAAAAGTCATCTGCAAATCCTATCAGACAAAGTTAAAGGGAAGAATTGTATCACTGAGCAAGAAATTAGGATTTGGCTCTCAATTATCCATACTTTAGGTTCTACATTTTGCATTACAGACTATTTCTGAGAGCCTCTATAGTTTTTCTAGTATCTTTCTCTTTTCTTCTAGTTAAAAGAAAACAATAGCAATATGGTTATTCATTTGTACTATTTGCTTTTTTTTTTTCTCCCTCCCATTTATGTAAAGTAGTATATTGAGGTGAATGTAAGTCAGGGCAGACCACTTCTCTGAAGAGTTGATATACAGTTAACAGCAGATAGGAAGAAATCTACTCCTCAGCTCTCTAAAAGCTATGAAGAACCTGGATCACTTTTCCACGTCCAAGCTTTGTTTTAGAAGCACAGAAAGCTCATATTGAAGTCAGATAGAGGAGTCTGTGGCATATAGTACACAGGCTGATTCTAACAGATGGATTTTTTCTCGAAATAACTTCATTAGTTAATCATTTCTTTTACAGATACTTTTTCTAGCTAATTGGCATAGCTGACAGCTGGAGTTGTTAAGGAACCTCCAAAAAAGAGGATAGGTAGGGAGAAAATCCAATCGTTTCAACATTTCTAGGATGGGAATTCTATTAATTTCACATGAGCAATTATATATTTTAAAATAAAGTAGTTTTCTTTTATTCTACAATACTTGATCTGTGTGAAAACCAAATCAGTTAAGAAAACTGTAAATTTCTTAATAAATAATCTAGACCAAGATTTCTCAGCCAGGGCACGGCTGACATATTGTAGACCAGGTAGTGTGTGTGTGTGTGTGTGTGTGTGTGTGTGTGTGTGTGCATTACTAGAGATTGAACCTAGGGTATTCTACCTCCAAGCTCCACCCCAGCCAGCCTTTTTTCTTTCTTTTTTTTTTAAATTTTGAAACAGTCTTGCTAGGATCCTGATAGTCTTGCCAAGTCACAGAGGCTGGTCTCAAAACTGTGATTCTCCTGTCTCAGTCAAGTACTGGAATTAAAAGTATGTGCCACCCATCTGACTTTTTTCTTTTCTTTCATTTTTTTTTTAATTATAGTCTTAGTCGTGGGTTCTCTTGTCCATAGCAGATTGTGAAGCAGCATTCCTGGGCTGCCCCCAAAAGATGTCAGTAAAGCCTCATTCTGACAATGTCTGTAGATACTGTCCAGTATCCTTGAGGGCAAAATTGGCCTAGATGAGAAATATTTCTCTAGGAAGAGACTGTTCCTAGTTTTTAATTCAATTCTTAAAATAATGAAAACAAAATTTTATGTATGGCTATATGAAAGTAACTCCAAGCACACCTAAAGTATTAGAAACTGCTACTTTTCCATTAGATAAAGTAAATATTTTAGGGTAATTGTTTAATTAATGCTTTCATAAATCTCTTCCTTCAAGAGAAAGAAAAAATAATAATAAAAGACAGGAGTAGCTGGGCGTGGTGGTGCACGTTTGTAATCCCAGCATTGGGGAGGCTGAGACCGGAGGATCCGGGTTCAAGGCCAGCCTCAGCTACCTAGTGAGGCACTCCACAACTTAGTGAGACCCTGTTTCAAAATAAAGAATAAAAAATAGGGCTGGGGGTGTAGCTCGGAGGTAAATGCCCCTGAGTTCAACCCCCAGTACCGAAAAAAAAAAAAAAAAAAAAGACAGGAGTAGCGGCCTCTACAAATGAATATTGACTATCTAGGAGTGTCATCATCTGTGTCATCAAAAGTTTGGAGATTGCTTTGTCTTTAGGGAAAGTCCTTTGTTTGACTATATAAATAGATAACAAAATAGTGGAGTGGGATCTCTTGAAATATGAATGATTATCAGTTTAGATGCCTAAGGTATTTTTAACAAAATAAAGTAATATACATTAATGAAGGGACATGGCAAAAATGAGCCTGAATCTGTTTAGACTTTACTGTATACTTGTGAAGTAATTATGTGGTGCTCATAAGAGAGTCACTCAGGTAGAGAAATTTCCTGGTGTTTGAAAATAAGGGGTTTGAATCGTGTTCCCCACCTCAGTGATTTTTTTCTATAACATATACAAATTGATCTAAGAAGAGTATTGTACAATAGAAGATGTGAATTATTATGAGTTTAAAAGGGAAACACTGAGTCTATCCTAGTTTCCACTGAAGGAACGAATACAACATGAAATGTCAGAGACAAGCATTCATTATGTCAAAAAAAGAAAGAGGTAGCTGGGCCTGGTGGTGCATGACTGCGATCCCAGGCTGTGGGAGGTGAGACAATGGAACCCAGGTTTAAGGACAGCCTCAGCAAGATAGTCAGACTCACCGCAAGCTAGCCAGAGACCTTGTTTCAAAAACAAACAAACATAAAGGGTGTTTCTGTGTGTGGCTGGGAAACAGAATGCCCCTAGAGTTTATCCTCAGTAACACACACACACACACACACACACACACACACACACACACACACACACACGGGAAAAGAAATGAAAAGAAGAAAAGGAAAAAGTTCCTAAATTCTATCCCAATTGCTTTCTTTTCCACAAAAGTTTTCTGATAGGGACTTGCTCAAGTCGTCTTTTAACATAAGATCAAGCATCAGTTGTGACTTTCAACATTTCTGTATCTGAGTGTTTAATTTCCCCCAGTACAATCAAGGTTTTTACCTAAAAAAAAAAAAAAAACCGGAGTGGCCTTTTTTCTCTGCTAAACTTTCCAGGACCATTGTAAGGGTTTAAATCCTACACTTTCTTTTTTCTTTTTAACAGCTCTCTCCTTTTTAACAGGCTATATCATACAAATTGCCATGTTTAATTCTTCCGATTGACATTCAGGGTGCACTTTGTACTTGGCACGTCAGAAGTGAGATAATGCACGCTCCATCTCTACTGAAAGGACCAAAGACCCTGTACTCCACACTTACCATGCACACCTGGCGCTCCTCCTTGCTTCCGGGTGACACGCTACACTTTGGGCTCACCGTGGGCATTGCACTCTTGCTCTCTGTGGTCTCTCACACTACCCTTTGTGCTCATCATAGATCTTGCACCATTACTTCTCTGTGGTCTCTCACACTCAATGCTTTGGGCTCACCATAGACGTTGCACACTTACATCTGTGTGGTCTCTTACATGCTATTCTTTCTGCTCACCATAGACGTTGCACACTTGCTCTCTGTGGTCTCATACACTACACATTGGGCTCACCATAGACATCCCACACTTACAACTCTACGGCCTGTCACCTGCTACGCTTTGGGCTCGCCATAGACCTCGGACACTTACTCTCTGCCGGCTCCTTGGAACGGCGGCCGCTGGACGACGACTTCCTCAGCAGGCTGCGTCCTGAGGTAAAGAGGCTGGTTAGTTCTTCCAGAGGACTCGTGGGGGTTCTGGACCGAGAGCCACCGCCGGGAGCCCCCGCGTAGGTATTCACCGAAGCGTTGACCATCTTGGCCCCATCCTGCGACACGGGTCTGGGGGCGGAATGAGGCACTGATGGGGAGCTCCTGGAGAGGCTTCCTGAATGCACGGCGTCGTAGGGGGGCGGCCTCTTGAGGCTCAGGGGGGTCAGGGACCTCCCCATGCTCACGGGGGACGGCGACGTGGAATGGCTTTTAGGATAGCCATGGGGAGACTGGGTTCGGTACAAAGTGGAAGGGGGCGGCGGGGACGAGGAGAGCACGGTGGATGCTGAAGAGGGTCCCAGGATCCCGCCTTGGTCCTTCTCCAGTTTCGCGTGGCCGGATCCATGAGATGGCAGCGAGGACGGCGACGCTCCAGCCGGCTGCTTCATGTAGGACGCGTTCTCCAGCACCGGGAGCTTCGTGACCTCCAGGGGGGTGAGCGGGGACTCGTCGGAATTGGGGGAGCAGTGCACGGGGGCGGGCGGGAACACCAGCAGAGGGGGTCGGTGAGAAAGCAAGTTGGGGAAGGGCGGGGGGATGTCGCAGAGCAAGCCCCTGGGAGTACATGGCACCGAGGACCTGGCGAAGTCCAAGTCAGGCACCGTGGGAGTAGCACACTGCGAAGAACAACTGTGATGGTCCAGGTCACATTTGGAATCGTGGCCTAAGTCGTCGAAAATGGGGTATTTCATCTCCTCGTAGACGGCCTCGCTCTGGTCGTCGTCGTCCCTCCTGAAGTCTCTGAGGATGTTCCCCACCATCTCGATGTACACGGGCTCCTCTTCCTCGGGCTCCCCGGCCGGGCTGCTGACCTGGGACAGGGAGGCGTCCCGCGTGAGCGAGGTCCTCCGGGGCCCGTGCTTCTTGATGTAAGTTTCGTCAAAAGACGTGCTGAGCTGGGTGTTCGGGTTCCGTTTCGGTTTTGGAGGGGGGATCTTCTTTGAATATTCGTCACTGTGGGGTCTTGGTTTGGCAGACACTAAAAGGAGAGGGAAAGGATAGAAAAACAGATGAGTATTAGGAAGCTTTTGAAAATGGTTTGCACTTCAGTTGACTACCGTAAACTTTGGATGGGAAGAGAAGCCAACTTCACGTCTAGCTAGAGGCTTAGACTAAAAACTAACCACAGAATTAAATGTTTCCCATGTTTAGAAAGACCTGAAGGCAGAACAATAGGAATTCTCATCTTCGGACTCATTAATAATCTGACGCTGACAAATACATTCACCTCAGGACTATTCACCCCGCAGACTTAGAATTTCTAAATGAAAGCATTCGGATGGAGCTTGTTGGATAATAGCAATCATGAACTTCTTAAAAAATTAACCTGCAAAAACTGAGACCAAAACTTTCGGAAAATAATAATAATAATAATAATAATAATAATAATAATAATAATAAATCTAGTGTCCATTAGCACAAATATTCAGAAAAACAGTGTAAGATTGAGCTCTATTACTGACTGTGGCTGTTACAGATGATCCCATCTTGCTTTCATTAGGATAAATATTTCCTAGCCTGCTAGACTTACTTAATCTCTGTCTCGGCTCAAATAAATAGCTTATATGAAGATGGATCTGATACTTCAGGGGAAAATGATGTAGAAATCTTGCGAGGCTAGACAAGTTAATCTCCAAATCTCTAGGTACTGTTGCTCGTGGTGTATTTGTCTGATTTTGTTCCTAAGATCTCTTATGATATCCCAAACACTGCCTTGGAATGAATTTATTAGATATGTTCCAATGACATATCAGAAATCCTTGGAGAGTTTTAAAAGGGAATAAACCCAGGGACTGATACCTAAGCTTCAAAAATAACTCCAGGAGGCTCACAACAAATATGTGTACCACTGCTTCCAGGGGCCTGCCAGAAAACCCCTCTTTAAATAGAATGTAAACTTCTGACACCATCCAGCAAGGCAGTACAAGCTGGCAAATGTCTGTGACTGAAGTCGATTGTTTAGCATGCAGGGAAGGTACTGGTGTCTTGTTATTATCTCATTATCTCATTGTGTTGATATATGATTATAATGATTATCATCATTATGCAATGTGACAGAATGTAGTTGCTTATGCTGCCTGGTAACATACAGTGTAGGTTGACAGTAGAGTGTGTGGGTGCTAACCTCCTGGGAATACTCAGCCTTCGCCACGATTATCAGCCTAAAGAGAGGGGTCTCAAGGTGCACATCAAGAAACATCTAAATTCTCCTTTGTTTTTTCAAGTAGCATCATTTATGATATAGAAGCTTTCTTAAAACATACTAAAGGAGAGGAAAGTCCTTAAGGATTAGCTAGGTGGCGGCCCTAGGCAGCAATTATGTCTTCAACACAAGGGAAGCAATCAAATATTTTAGTAGTAAATATTTCACTTTGCTAGGTCATCTGTGATTTCAAATATTCTGTTCTGTTGAACCCATGATGATAATTGTGCTCACTATAATCCAACAGATTTTTGAAGAGCAGATTCTTAATGTATCTAGATTTCCCCTTGAATCTATATGAGCAAACACTAAATATTATTCCAGGGACTGTGGCAATGAAGTCCTTTAGTACCCCAAATAAAAAGCCTGGAGACAGAATGGGGTAAAACTACAGTCAGTCCTTCTTCTAAAATGAGTAAAGCAACCAGTAGGTCTTCTCTGTATCACCCTGCCTGGAGTAAATCTCACTGGTTTTTATATCTAGTAATTTTCTCATGATTTAAACAAGTCATCAGATTACATACAAAAATTAAGAGGTAGACTAAAAGTAAAACTATATTTAGGACTGGAAGGACTTTGAAAGGATCAGGACTTAGAAGAAAAGCCCACTGAAACTATTCCTCCACACTTGTTTCCGGTCATCCTCAACCACAGGGAATCACTCTAAACTAATTAACTCACACTACTCTGGGAAAGTGTTTGCCCCTGACTGTTGGGTCCTAGGGATTGAATGGTGTGAGGTAGGAGAAATCCTTAGAGGAGGAGTCTGAATAGTGAGGTGCTCTCTGAGTGGGTGGTTAACCTGAGGCTAAGGATTAAGGTATATCCATGGGAAGGCTAACTCCCAATATATGTGAACAGTCATATTTAGAATACATTTTTCATTTTTCTTATTTATTTATACATACATACATGCATACATACATATATACTAGGGATTGAGCCCAGGGCATTCTATATCCAAATTATAACCTCAGCCCTTTTTTATTTATTTATTTTTATATTGAAACAGGTTCTTGCTGAGTTGCTGAAGGTCTCATTAAGTTGCTGGAGTCTGGCCTTGAACCTGAAATTCTCCTATCTCAGCCTCCCAAGTACTCTGATTATAGACCTGCACCAGCTTGGCTAGTTCATTCATCTCTCTTAAGCTATAAACTGCCAGTGGTAGATTTGGGAGTAGTCTGGTATTCCAGGAAGCAACATCAAACCTAGAGAACAAACTTGGAGACAACATCCCTCTCTCCCACACAGATTAGAAGGTGACCTTTGAAATGAATGAGATCAATGCTCAGATTGCACTCAAAATATAAGCATTATAATCATACATCTTTGTTAGGTACAAGCTGGTACAACGCACCAATAAAAAAATTTAAAAAAAGAAATTATCACATTAAAAATGTAAGCAAATGGCACTTCATTTTGTTGCCAAAAGAAGCAAATAAAATGAAATAAGTACCTTTATATCTGTGAGATGATTGAAGAAAGATAAGTTTCTATTCCAGAATACAGCACACTTAGAATTATGACAGAACAACTATTCATAAGGAATCTAGACAAGCCATTTACACTAGGAGGACAATTTCAATGTCAAACCAGTTAGAGATATCCTCTGTAAAAAAGAATCAAATGTAATACATGACTCTTATGGTGACCTTGAGATGATCAAAGTTGACAGTTGCTATTGACCAAATTGTATTCCACTTCCCAGCCAAAAAAGAAATAAATTATATGTTGAAGTCCTAACCCCCATTACAATGGCATTTGGAGATGGAGACTTTGGGAGATAATTAGGTTTAGGTGAGGTCGGAGGAGTGGGGCACTCATGATAGCATTCCAAGAAAGGTCTTCTCCCCCCTTACCATGTCAGAACACATACAGAAGGTGTCCATCTACAAGCAAGGTAGAGAGCCTGCCCCAGAAGGGATGTCTAGTCTCAAGAACTATGAGAAAATGAACCTCCGTAGTTTAGGTCAAGATTATTCTGTTACTGCAGGCTGAGCCACCTAATGCAAGAATGTATTTATTGAAGCCTATGTTAAGACTTTTTTTTTCCTGCAAATGATATTATTTTATTCTTCATGATTTCTGAGTAGAATTCCATTGTGTGTATATTCCATAATTTTGTAATTCATTCATCTGATTTCTTTCCATGAATCTCTTACTACTTGTATTTATTTTATTATTTTTTTCAGGTTCCATATTTTTTAATTGGTGAATTGTAATCATATATCTTTGTTAGGTACAAGCTGGTAAAGGCATACATGCACACATCTCTCATTTAACCCTTCCCCAATTCCCACCCCACTCCCTCTCCCTCCCTCCTCATGTTCAGTTTAGTGATTGACTTTGATATGTTTGTGAAAGTACATCCTGTGCATGTTAAGCCTGTTTTACAGTTGAAGGATGAGCACCTCAGACATGGGGATACTTTCACTAGTTTTGTTAATTTAAGAATTGATACAACTCTTTCTTAGGCAGCCTTTTCAGTTTCTCCTGCCCCCTCCCCATACCTGCCCACCTCCTGTGACAATGTCACAGAGAGTACCTTCCAGCTAATACAGAGATGCTCACCCAGACACCTAGCCAAGAATGGCCTTTCTGCTTCCTCTTGATCTGACTCTCCAACCTCTGATTTGTGCCCAGGCACCTGCTGCTTAGATCTGCCCCATTGCCTGCATGTTTGCTGTTGTTTGCTTTGACAAATTTACTCCCTGCTCCTCTCCATTCTGCTTCTTTGGCTGCCCACCAGCTGATGTGATTCTCCAGCCAGCCTTGCCCAGGGAAGCCCTCATCATCCAGGCGAGCTCCTTCCCTCTTCCCTAACCTGCCCGGTGAGGAGAGCCGAATGCAGGCGGATTCACTGAACTCAAGCCCTTCTTAGCCTGGCCCTCCTCCTTAGCATTGATTCAAATTTTGAAATGGGAAAATGAGGACTATTTAGAGAATAAACTGTTAAATAAATAGTAGATGGCCAGGATGTATTCCTTCAATACACAAAATATGTTTTCAGTCCACCTCCCCCTTACATTCTTTACATTAAAAAAAAAAAACAACAGAAAACAATTTTCTTTCTAATGAACTAATTCTTCTATCATTTGCCATGTGTATCACATTTCACCATAGAACTAGTATCAAGAAAATAATTTGTAGAGCAATGAAAATGTGTTTCAACTATGACATCTGCTTTTTAAAGTCTATCTATATAAGGAAAAGTTTGGAATTTTAGGCAACATTGTCGCATAATTTATTTTACTGTAAGCTCTCTCTGGGCAATTAAAAAGTAAAGAAATTTTATTTTAAAATTTGATAAGGTGCTTAAAATAGTCTTTATATATATGTGCTAAAACACTGCTAATAAAAGACAATAAAAATTGCATTGCAAATTTCAACATTTAACTGAATCCAATCATAATGAAAAGGTGATTTTTATCACTCTTAAATGAATTTTAAATTATTTCTAATAAGCCCAAAGATAGAAGCAATAATTCCTGTTCAGCTCCAGCACACAAATTTTAATGCTTAAAATAGAATAATGACAGTGGCATTGAATAAGCAGAAAGTGACAATTTTGAAATGAGATATCTGAGCACAGGGGTTAGGCATGGCTTTCAGTCATGCCTAGATGATCTGTCTTTCACAGTTAATTTTGGGAATTCACCATGTCCTTTGTCAACCTATCCTTCAGAAATACATTTTTAAATGTAACATAAAATAATGCTTTCATGTCTGTCAGTATTCTCAACCTAAGGAGGTGAAAAAGAGACACAGCCCAGGCCAGCAGTTTCCCTCATGGAAAGACTACGGTCATAGCATTTGAAGGACTCCTAGAGACTATTCAGCCCAAATCTCACATCTTACCAATAAACAACTATGATTTCCTTATCAGCTACATTTTAAAAGAAAAATCTCATAACTTTAATCTTTTATACCCCTTGAAACAAGGAATGTAATCAGGGAAAAGATAAGTAATTCATTATTTTGTACACAGTACCGCATATTATTTTAAATTATTTTCTCAGTCCATGCTATAGAAGCAGAACTATACTTCTAGATGATGTCTCTTATTATAGAGATATATTCAAGTAAGCAATTCAAACTGGGAAACGTGAATCCACAGAAGGGAAATAGTGTCCACACTGTGATGCTGGAACAGGCTGATTCTGGAGGTGAGAGACACATTTCCCACTTTCAGCCGGATTGGGCTCACAGTAACTCTTTTCACAACTCATCCTTCCAGTGCTTTGAGGGATATTTTTATTTTCACAGTCACAAGCCCCACAATACTACCCACAATTTTTTAAAGATGTTTGTTAAGGGACAGACTTGGCAAATGTCCTTGGTCTGTTTACAGTAGGCACAGGAATGTACGATGACATATTATAAGGGTCCAGTGTAGAGTCGTAGGACCTGTGTCAGAATCTGGGACCTGGTGACCATAAAACCATAGAACTCAAATCACGGTTGGGTGGACCCAAACAAAGTAAGGCTTAGAACTGGCTTAGCAGTGTAATCTGAACCTGAACGTTGAGTAGAACTAGAAGAGCTTTGATTTAAACTCAAACACGTGATTCTAATCTCATCTCTGCCTCATTTAATCTGAACATGAATGTTGAGTAGAGCTAGAAGAGCTTTGATTTAAACTCAAACACATGATTCTAATCTCATCTCTGCCTCATTCAAGGTGCACAACACTGGGAAAATACATTGAAGAACAACTTTATTTACACTCACCTTTGTTAAGCATATAGTAAGAGACTTTAGTCAAAACTATTGTTATTTGAATTACTTATTTTAGCTGTAAAATAAAATTGGAGTTTATAACTTGCATTTTAAAAATAAATTAAAATAGATTAGAAAACATGAGTTCATTTCACATGATAAGGGTAAAGGTTGTTCCTTGAAATCATACTTATTTCTAAGTATATAGAATTCCCCCAGGTCATACCAACATCCTATCTGTTATGATAAGGAAAGTTTGAAGTTTCCTTAATCGGAACATTATGATGGATAGACTCCAGTCATGTGCAATCCATTCTTTTCTTCCTATTTGCACGTATGCTTTCATTCAATAAGATAGGGGATCTATTTCTTCTCCCCTAAGTCTACTAGCTTCTGCTTTCTTCCTAAGGAAGTCAGCCACCAGGAAAGAAGTCTAACACCTCATAGAGATCATCGCACTGTGAGGATGTCCTAGCTAGCCATGAAGAAAAGAGCCAAAACACAGAATAAATATTGAAAATGCAATTCCAGCTATATGGCCCCCGTAAGGCTGTCTCAGTAACCCCCAACCTCTGACTCATTGAGCCATCTAGGTGAAACAGAAGTCACTTGGTCAGTGAAGGACCATCTCCACTGTGTCCTGTTGAATTTGACCCACAGAATTATGAGCAAAGAGAATCACTGCTTTTATGGCTCTGAATCAAGCTTGCACCAGAAGTGTGTTGCTGCTATAACAAGAATCAAACTCAAGAATCAGCTTTGGGACTTGGTGGAAACAGAGATTTGAAGAGCATTAAGAAGCTTGTTGGGAGACTGGAAGGTTGGTGAGATATTTGCTATCAGAGGTCACAAGAAGGGAGAGCTATGTTACAGATTAGGAAAACATTGGGAAGACCATGGGGTGTGGTAATACAGAAAATACGAAATGTACCAAATGAATCTGTGAACCTAACTAAGGAGAGTTCTAGAGGAATGTGAAAGAGTGGGTAGACTTCTTTTAGTTACATATTGATAAAAGATGTCAAGAGAGAGAGGTACTAAGAAATGAACTGCTCAGTGCTCAAGCAGAAATGATTGGAAATAGTACCAAGGAGGCATTTGCCTGGAAGCCTTCTCTGGGCAGTAAAAGATTTCAAAATATAAATTGCCTCTTGGAGAAATCAAATCCAGAGGCCTACAGGTAAAATCTGGCCTTGGGGTTAAAATAAAATTAAGGTTATGTCTAAGATTCCTTGTTAAGAACTCTGAAAGATTTAAGGTACTGAACTCAGGGCTTTTAATAATCATAAATGCCATATCCCTTAGTAGAGAAGTACCTGTCTCAAAGCAATGTGTGTTTCTGTCATCTAATGAAGAGGGGTATGAGTTGATTCATCAAAATCCGACAAAAAAATAGAGAGTTGGTTGACTAAAAGGAGCAGAAACAATTCAAAATTTAAATGAACATATAAAGGCTGTGAGTGAACTGAGAAAATTACTCATCTTCAGATATAGGCAATTATATCTACACATAATACTACATAGAAATATAGGTATTATAATTATGGACAAAATTCAAGAAACTTGAGAAGAAAATCAAAAGCCACAGACAACCAAAACCAGGGAGCAGAAATGGACCTTAATAAAAATCATTATCTGCCCTGAGAGCAGGGAGAACAGCACACTTGTCCAAATGGGATTTCTGAATTTCTATGGGACAGTGAATTCTATGTGCCTTCCCTCCTTTCAGCCTCCATTGTTTTTTTTTTTAATTTGCTTGTTTGGTTCAGATTTTTTTTTTAACAAGATTATACATTGCAATTGTCCTGATACACCAGTGTACACTGAGTTTTTGTAGTACAGATGAACTGTGCTTTTCATTCAAATCCTTTGCATATGAGGAACTGCAACCAAGGAGGTCTGCCTGAGAAGCTGCACCCCAGGAGCCTCATTGCACAAGGACATGATTTAGATGATGAAATCTTAGGTTTCACACTGATGTTGTAATCCAGTGAAACTTATGGGCAAGAGGTTGAAGATAGTCTGCCTGTTAAAAATGTAGTTAAATGGTCAATTGGGTTTCATGGTTTTCGAGGATAGCCACCTTCAATCCCTTCATTATTCTGCATTCCTTCTGTCAGTAAGCGCCCCGCCCCCCCATCCTCTCTCTTTCTCTCCCTCTCTCCCTCTCCCTCTCTCTCTGAATCAAAGGTGAGCTTGTGACTTGCCTTGACCAACACAAGGTACCAGAAGTGACATTTTGGGTCTCAGATTTATGAAGACTGGCAACTTTCACTTCTTCTGTCTCAAAAGCCACCTGCAATATGAGACCCCTTAGACCAACATGTGAAGCAACCTGGACCTAGTCATGTGAAGAGACCTTGAGGAGGAGAAAGATGGTTCAATCATTGGAGTGGAACATTTTTCAACCTTCCAAATCATATCAATTTCCAGCAGAAGTGGCCAAATGAGAAGCCCTCACCAGTGGCACACTGGGCAGAGGAAACACCCATAAAAGTCAAACACACCCAGAATATTAAAAAATAATAATTGTTTTTAAGCCATGGCATTTTGGGTTGGCTTATTATGCAGTAACAGATAACTTGAAAATTTTCAAAATTAATTTCCTGTGCATGTGGATATTTCATAGAAAAATGTTTTGCCACTTTCATAGAAGTAGAGCATAGATTGCACCCTGAGGATACAGAAAGCATCCTTCCAGAGTGTAGAAATTAAGGAAGTAAGACTGTTTCCTGAGGATTAAAAAGGCACCACAGGGTGATTCAGAGAAGAGAGATAAAAAGATATCACATACTTCCTGTTCAAAAAATTAAAAAAAAAAAAACTGGATCCAAATCAGAGTGAAGGTATTAATACATACAAAGGAAGAACAAATCAGAATGAAGATTGCTAGCCAGAGGGAGTACAAAATCAGGAGACGTGCAGAGCAAAATATGGTCCACCCCACCCCACAGCAGTTTCCAGAGGATCTGGTCATCTTTTAAATCTCTGTTGTGGAGATGGACACAGCATGATAGTAGAGCTTGAAGCCACTACATTCATAATTCTTATGAGGCATTCTTTTTCTAACTTTGGATTCACCAGTAAGTCTTTTAATGATTTTAATTTCCAAAGCATATGCACGTTTCTCATTAGAAACTAGCAAAATGGAATTCTGGTTTCATACCTCCATCTCTTAAACTTATTTCCATGACATCTGATGAGATGGAGATTCTGAGTTTGCAGATGGAGGCCGGTCCTGTACCAGGGCAAATTTACCCCAGTGGCACTATTTTATGGAAATCTGGGCAGGCAGGCAGGCAGGAAGCCTGCATTCCCAAGGAGACATATCTTCTATTCACAGTGTTTATCCCAAGTTTCTCACTTAATATTTCCATGCCGGCAAAGTATCTTATTTTCAAATCATTCCCCTGCACTAGACATAGAGTGTCTGCTATATGTGGCCAACTTATAAAGAATAAAAATGGTAGCCAGGCATGGTGGCACATGCCTGTAATCCCAGTACTTGGGAGTCTGAGACAGTAGGATCGCAGGTTTGCGACCAGCCTCAGCATCTGAGCGAGGTGCTCAGCACCTTAGTGAGATCCTGTTTCAAAAATAGAAAGGGCTGGGATTTCCCTCAAAGGTAGAATGATTCTGGATTCAATCTCTCTCTAGTACAGAGAGAGAGAGAGAGAGAGAGAGAGAGAGAGAGAGAGAGAGAGAGAGAGAGAATGAATGACTGAATAGAAGTGGATGTACTGCAGGCACTGCCTTGACTGTACACTTCTGCATGCTCTCAGATTCCACCTGCCATTGACTCCTCCACTAGAGTCTAGAAGGACTAAAGTACTGGAGGTGATGTATCCTTCAGGGAGAGAAACTGTTCTGCAGGGGTGATCCCAGTTGGAGGGTGTTTCCATCAGCACTCTCACTGCTATGACCCCAAATACCTGATGATCACAACTTAGAGGCAGGAAGATTGATTAGTTCAATGCTGTGGAGGTTTAAGTCCATGTTAGGCTAGGTCACATCTGCTCAGGGCATGGTGGTGGGAAACAGAAAGAGAGCCAAAAGGATAAGGATCATACATAAGTAAGGCCTTTACATTTATATACATAAACATTCCATGGGGACACACGCCCAGTGACTATCTCCTCTAGTCACATCCCAACTGCTTAACCTACCAAAGTTCATTAACCAATCAATGGATTTATCCACTGATGGAATTCAAAGCCTTTTTAATTCAATCATTTTATCTCTGAAAATTTTTGAATGGCCAATACATAAGCTTTTCCAGGGGATATTCTGTATCCAAACCATAACAAAGGGTATGCTAAGATATTAATCATAACCTAACAGCAGTGAAAAGGAGAGCATAAAGAGGAGATAGATGAAAAAAGAACATGCTTTGCAATTAGAAAGATGGCAGTTCCAATCCTATCCTATCATATACTGTGTGCTCTCACATGATTCCTTCTTCTTCTATAAGAAGGAGGTATTTATAGGGCTGATTATGAGAATCAAAGGAGAAAAAGAATATGTTCATTCAAATCCCTTAGCAGAATGCCTGCCTCTTGGAAAAATCTCAGAAAGTATATCTATTAATATTTCAGTTTCTCTAAAACACCAAGGTTATTTCTGTCCCCACGAATGCTGGTGTCTCTTATATATGCTCCTCAACTTCCAATGAGATTCTGTCTCAGTGAATTCATCATACACTGAAAGTATTATAAGTCAAAAATGTACTTAATATTCATACCCTACAAACATTCTAGCTTATCAACCCAGTATGCTACGGTGTATTCGTTATTACTGCCAGGATCACATTGCTGATGAGGAGCTGTGGCTTACTGCCAGTGCCCAGCCTTGTGAGAATACTGTACCACAGAGCACAATCTGGGGAACAGATCAAAATTCAAAGTGAATTCTACTGAATTTGCACTGCTTTCACACCATCATAAAGTTGAAAACTCAAAAGCCAGACTACGGTAAATTGGGACTCCTCTGTACATAGTTGGCTCTTTTGTGTCATGTAAATCTCAGCATACATGGCACCCATCCACTAAAGCTTTCTGTGACTACTCAACTCGTATTTATCACTCTTGGCCATTCCTCGGGCTTCTTTTTTAGTTGGCGTATGAGTAGGTATGGTCCATTTCCCCACTTGACTTCAATTTCTATGAGAACAGTCAGTAGCTCCCTGTCCATTGTCTCCATCATTGCTGACGCAGTGGGGATACACACTACTGGAATATCGCAGGTACTCAGCAAATATTTGATCATTGCTGAGTAAATATGATACCTTTGACCTTTGACATCACAGTCAGCATTCAAGATTTCTGATATTTTCCAATGATCTTCAAGAACCATGTGTAACCCTACCATCTGTCATTCCCTTAGGCATGATTTGATTTAAGAGGGAGGAAGTTGATGAGATTAGTGAAGGACAGTAAGGAAGGAAGGTGTCGGGGGGCAGGTAAAGGGATACTCAGATCATTCATGTGGAGAAATCAAAGTGGGCTAGGCTAGGTATTTTACCCTCCCCCAAAGGAAGACCAGACAAATTACAATCCTTCTCTTTCAGTTCCTTTAACTCTAGGGAAAGGTCAAAGGGGGAGCACCAAAGGAGAGGCCAGATGAAAATCACAGGTCAGGTCCTGCAATGAACACAGCACTTAAGGTCTAATGACTTTGCAAGCATTATCTCAGACCATGATTCAGGTTTTTAAGCCATGATTTCCTTCATGAATACAAACTTAACATAGTAAGGCTTTCCAAAAAATGTCACCAATGTGGGATATTTCTGTAGTATAAAGAACTAATACAACAAATGCCAGTGACAGAATTATGTTTACTTCCATAATAGCATGTCAGACTACCAATCACCTCCAAATAGAATTTCCATCCTTTCTTTCCATTGCCACTTTTCATAGACCCTCACTCTGACTAATCCAGGCCACTATTCTCCACATACTTTGCAGACAAATGTGTGTTTAACACTTTGCTGGGACATTTTCTCTGCTCTTCCACCATCTTTCCTGAATAAAACCCTGCTTAGCCTTTAAGGTCCAACTCAAACATCGCCACCTTGCCTGGTGTGGTGGCACACAGCTGTAATCCCAGTTCTCAGGAGGATGAAATAGCAGGATCTCAGGTTTGAAATCAGCCTTTGCAATTTAGTGAGGCCCTCAGCAACTTAGGGAGACCCTGTTTCAAAAAAACCCACCAACAACAGAATAGGGTGGGGGTACCTTGGAGGTAGAATGCCCCTGATTTCAAACCTCATTACCACACACACACACACACACACACACACACACACTCACAATCACCACCTCTCTCTATCATTATTATTAGTTTCATTTCAGCTTCATCTAATTCTTTATTTTAAAATTCCTCATTTCCTACCTTGTATTTGATTAAAAGCTTCTCTCTTCTAAATGTTAGGAGACTTTCAAAGACAGAATCAAACATCTTTTTAAAAGTCTCAACAAACTTAACACATAGTCTTGCTTCTGATAGTCAATCTGTCAATAATTACTATTGATAATTTTGACTGAATAATAAGCTACAAATCTGTAATCTAAAGTTTTCAAATTCCTTTTCTCGTATCTCCCTTCAGATTTTCCTGTCTTTCCTTCATTTTCATTTTTCAAATGAAAGCTTATCTCCCTAGAGTTTTTTTCCAAGTTCACATTAGTTTTATTTAGTGAAATACTTTCAATAAACATACACACATATCACTAAAGTTTTCCCAAGCCAAGAGCTCTCTCTGGGTGGTTGCATCTGTGTATACGAATCACCTCCAACCCAGGAGTCAGTCAAATACTAAGAAGTTCAAGGAAGGGAAAACAACACACATGTTTAAAACTCAGAGACAGCTGACTTATTAAATCACTGGCCATAACTCTTTTCTTGCTTTACCAAGTGTTTTGAAGCCATCAGTGAGCCATCGTCACAAATTCACAGCAGTTATTGCTTTCAGCATCTCTACCTACAGTGAAAGGAAGTTATCAAATGAGTTGATTTCCTGTCTTGAGAGGAGGAAATATGATCACATCAAAGTGCCCATAAAAATGCGTGATGCTGAGCATCCAGAAGAAGCTCAGTTAATTTGGATTCTACCCA
This sequence comes from Graphiurus murinus, assembly GCA_004027655.1. Taxonomy (NCBI): domain Eukaryota; kingdom Metazoa; phylum Chordata; class Mammalia; order Rodentia; family Gliridae; genus Graphiurus; species Graphiurus murinus. The sequence continues at coordinate 35,079 of PVLC010012763.1, forward strand.
GGAGGACATTGTGTTAAGGAAAAATAAGTTGGGCAAGAATCCGAGATTAACAATTAGAATATTTCTTCTGCCCCTGGGGTAATCAACCCTGTAGAGTACTGAATCCTCGCAGTTCCATAAATTCCGTCCATTGGGGATTATCCTTTGTTAGGTTGTTCTGGCTGTGATATGAAGATATAAATGTTTGTGATCTTTGAAAGTATCTGAGATTACAGAGGAGCAGCATGAAATTCCAAAGCCATAAAACATTTTTCAACCTCATTGAAGTTGTGTTGATTTGGTCTGACATCTCCTCTAAAGAAACTGTAACTCCATAAAAGTACTACTAGTAACAATAATGATATGCATTATTGCTACTATTAACTACCAGCTAACACATGGGTAGTTTGCACCAGGAAATATGATATTGGGGCATTAATTCATGAAATCTTCACTATAGCCCCACAAGCGGATAGTATTGTAAACTCCATTTTTTCAGACATACTTGTCCAGGTAGTAGAGCCTGGCTTTGAACCCAGGTTATCTGATTCTTATGGGCATGCCATAAAAAAAAATAACTCTATAGAGGATGTTGCATATTTATTTTACAAATATATGGTTAAGGGGGTTTTAAACTATTGCCTATCCTCTTCCATAAGTCAGATTAGCCTGAATTCTAATTCCAGTTTAGTAGTCTTGTAACCTTGGGGAAGTCAGCATTAACCTCTTTCAGTCTCCTCGAACTCAACTGTTAAATGCATATGGTGATGCTAGTTTATAGGATGTTAAGAAAATGTAAGAAGGCATTATACTCGAAGTATCTGGCCTACTCCCTGGGACATAGAGAGGGCATAAAATGCAGAATCATGTAGAATCAATATCATTATTAGTTATTACCATTATCTCTATAAAATGTCTCTGACTACATTGGAAGCTATATAACAAGAGCATATGCTTTCATTCATACTTCACATTTATTAGCACAGAGCTATAAAAATTAATGGTGCCAATACCAAAGAACTCACCAGCTCTAGGAAATTGTAAAATGAATGATTGCCCAAATAAATACAGATTTTATGTTCATTGAACTATGAGATCAATATTCCAGTTTCCTTCTGTATTAGGTTTATAGCCCATGTATGTACAGGGAATTTACTTTGAAAAAATATAACTTTCAGCTGGGTGTGGTGGCAGACGCCTGTATCTCAGTATTTAGGAGACTGAGACAGGAGGGTCACAGGTTAGAGGGCAGCTTCAGCAAGTAGTGAGACTCTTGTCAACCTAATGAGACCCTGTTTCAAAATAAAAAGAAAAAATAGGGCTGTAGGTGTCGTTTGGAGGTAGAATGCTTCTGGGTTCAAACCCTAGTACCACACACACACACACACACACACACACACACACACACACACACACAAAACAAAAAAACAAAAAAAAACTTTCTACTAAAACTATTAGGTATTTGAATTTTCTGGCTACTATCATTTCAGTGTTGGCATTTTTAGTTTCTTATCACCTTAAATTGTTTTAAAAAGATGACTTTTTCCTGGATGAGTTTTAATTGAAAAAATGCCACTAAAGTAAAAACAAAGCAAAAAAATGAAGAATGTGAGTCACAGCAAAACCCAATGAGATTCAAACTATGTTTCCCCAAACCATAGGTAGACCCCTTGAGTTTTGTGAAATACAGCATTTGGGGTTATTCACTGTGCTTCTCAAACTTAGGAAAACTGTAAGTAGATTGTAACAAAAGAGAACATCCGGTACAAAAAATAAGGCAAGTCATCCCAAGGACATTCTCAAGTGTTCTACTATGTGAATTTAATGAGCATGTAGACTCTTTCTATTTATGCAACTAAATTTCTGATATTAGTGGAACATGGTGGTACACACCTATAATCCCAGTACTTGGGAGGCTGAGATAGGAGGATTGCAGGTTCTAGGAAAGCCTTGCAACTTAATAAAATGCTCAGCAACTTGGCGAGATCCTTTTTCAAAAAAAAAAAAGAAAGAAAGTAGGGGGAGCTGGAGGTGTAACTCAGAGGTAGAATGCCTCTAGGTTCAATCCTCAGCACCAAAAAAGAAAAAAAAATTCTGATCATTTATACCTTCCATGATCCATCCATTCTTGAAGTGCAGAGGTAGAAAAGGAAAGGATTTTTTTGTTTTGCATAAGTTTTATTTATTCCCAATGATTGAGCAATTGTTCTCTATTAAGTTCCCTTTTGCTATATTTTGATGAGGTAAATAGTCCCAGAGAGGCCAGAATGTCTTGATGCACAGCAGAATCTCACTGTCACTGGGACCCAGACACTAGTCTTTTCTGGTGTTAAACTCTTCGGGATTACTGAAAACACAGCACACAAGACAACAGGAAAATATTAGGTCTTGGTTTCTAAACTCAAGTCCTTAAGTCAGCTTTGCTCTTTTCTTGTTCAAATTACTTGGCAATCCTGAAATCCACAATAATTTCATAGAAAATTAGTATTTTAGAAACAGGGCTTGGAACAAATAGGCCCCCCGGAGACATCAGCCTTCCTTGCCTTGGGTGGAGTCATGGGGCTATTTGTGAATCTAGCCTTTCTTTAGGTCAAATGGCTATGACAACTGTAAAGGTTATTATTTGGTTTTAATTTTAAATTTAGGACTGTTTTCTTTTCCTTATAATAAAACTCTTCAGGACAACATGAATTCGGAGCCTAAAATATAAGGAAAGAAACATTGGGTTCTACTTAGTCTCAGGATAGTGTCCTTAGATGACTCCTTACAAATCTTTTCCCACTCCCACGTCATATCTTAAATCTCTAACTCAATATCAGCTAGGAATTTTAACCTAAAGTTTAAATTTTAATTCACTGACATTTTGATTAATTACAAGACTTTAGAGAAATAGTTCTAAAGCCTAATGACAAAATATATTTTCTAACTCAAAGCTAAATTTATGTATGTGTATATATGCATGTATGTATATTGTAGGTACATATCTATAATTTGTATCTATGTACATCCAGAAATTCCCTATTTTGTAATCACACGTAAAGATGTTTTGTAGATAAATTTGTTATAACTGTAATTAATAACTCTAAAAACATTTTTAGTACATTTCTACTACCACTGCTCAAATCTTGGTAAAGCCTCTATTATGATTTGTATGTGTCCTCAAAAGCCTTTGTGTCCCCCAAAGGATAATGATCTGGGTCCCCAGCTCATGACACTATTGGGAGGTGGTGGAGCTTTAAAAAGGTGAGTGTTAGTCAAAGAAAGCTGGATCATTGGAGGCATGCCCTTGAATGGGAGGTTAGACCTCTGTCCCCTCCTCTCTCTCTCTTCCTTTCTCTCTCTTGCTTTCTATCAACCACAAGGTGAGTGACCTCTGCCACGTTTCCAACATAATATACTGTGCTGCTAAAAGGACATAAGTGTCAAGGCCAAGTGACCATGGCCTGAATCCTCTGCAACCATGAGCCAAAATAAATCTCTCTTTGGCTTTTCAAGGTTGTTTTTTCCTGGTATTTTGTCACAGTGACAGTAGGCTGACTAACACACCTTCCTGCAATTCTGGTAATCATTGTAATTATCAAGACACAGAAGGTCTTCCATGACCTGGCTCCTGGCTCTCTCTCCATCTACATATCTCAGAGATGACCTCTTTGACAACTGCCTGCAGCCAGAGGCTTCTCTTTCAGTGGTGATTTGGGTAAGATAATGACTCCCCTGCTCAGGGATCTCCTGTTTACTCCTTTCCTAAAAGTCTTGGTTTGATTTTCACTCAGGCACCTCTTCCCTGGAAAGTCAAGCTAAAGATTGTCTTTCCTGGAACATTTCTTTCCCCCTTACCATCTCTAGGTGAACATTTATTATTGTTTGTGTAATGACCTTCTCATCCCCTAGATAAAACCTTTGTGTGTCTTCCTCAACTCTGGATGATCTTTGTACCTACTTTCAAATAAAATTAGAATTTTTGCAAAGTTACCAAGAACAAGATGCAAATGTCCACATTGCCCTTTTGTTCTAAACAAACATTTCAGAAATATTTTGCAGTGAAGTAGATAAGCAGAAAGAGCTTGTCTCATTATCAGACATCCTGTCTATATAGAAAAATGATTCACGGTGTAAAAAGCTGCAAGGTTTGCCACAACTAAAATAAAAGATTCAAAGTATCCCCAAACTAAGTTGGCAGCTTAGGCACAGCCAAACAACTACAAAGGACTATAGTATTAGAAATGTACAAGGAAAGAGAGCCTTTAAGAGGTTTATCTGAAAAGGAACGAGGTACAAACAATACAGAACAAGCATACAAGGCCATTGGGAACAGGGCTGCCTCTTCCATTTCCACGACTCTGAATGTTCCCAAGCAAATTTGTTCCTATGATGCTTTTCAAATAGCAAAAAGACCCAAGCAGGGAAGACAAACTGTGCTCAGCCAATAAGGATTTTGGAGTAGGCAATAGGAACCCTTTGCAATCAAACCTATATTCTAAAATTCTTACACAAACATATAGCAGTCAAGGCTGGAGAATAAGATCTTTCCAAAGGCAAGGCCCAGCAAGTGGCTTCAAACAATCACAGAAATTCCTGAAGTCAGGAGATAATTGAGACACGAGGCACATATGGTAAATGCCCTGAGAATGTTCAGGAAGCCGCATGCCCTGGATTTCTACAATTGTTCTATGCAACTCTGTGAACAGATTCCAATGGGAAGAATTGTTTTTCCTCATTTATGTATCATTTGTCAAACGCCTACGCCAGGCAGAAACTGTTCTTTCCCCCAGTGAATTTACCATTTAAAGGGGAAACAAAACACATATAATTTCCAACTATTTACCAGCAAGTGAGACTCACGACTGACAAAATAAGCAGGAAAACCACCAGTGGATCCAAATTGCGTCTCCTACTCCCTCCTGCCCCGCCCTAACGCCTGGATTTCTAGTGAGTTTTTCTTAACATTTTAATCTTTTAACCAAGTTCTAGTTAGGCATGGAACTTTTCAATAGATAGGAAGTCAGGCTTGTATTATATGATTTCCTTTTCATCCTAAGTAGACTGCTGTGAATCAAAGGCACCAGATGAAATGACGTGGAAAGGAACTAATCCATTGGGGTAAGATTCAAAATAACACCATACGTCCAGCAATAGAATGATATTTGTGGGCCCATTTATTAAAAATGTATGGGATTTTGTTTTGCAACTATCTAGGTGAATTGTTACTCCAGCTAAAGCCCTCTGTTTCTCTAGTATGATGCTACATCCATAAAGTATGATTGCTTCCGTGGGCATCTGTGTTCTCCCCTGGGATGATGGTCCTGCTAGTCTTTATTTCCCTTCTATACCCAGTGACCTGGAACAGAGCAAGAACTGTAAGCTACGTTTTGAATGGATCAATGCAATGATTCAAAGAGAGAGGTACTTTGTTTTTTAATGGCATACATTATAATTAGCCTGTATTATGTTAGGTGGTCTTCACTGTGACTAAATACCTGAGAAAACCAACTTAGAGAAGGAAAGATTAATCTTTGCTCATGGTTTCAGAGGTCTCAGTCCATGGTTGGTGGACTCCATTGTTTCTGAGCCTGGGGTAAAGCAGAACATCATAGCAGAAGGGCCTGGCAGAGCAGAGCAAGAGAGGAAAACATAGTCCCCAAGGGCAGCCCCCAAGGACACATTCCCTCCAACTAGCGGCCACTTCCTATAGATTGCACCCTCTTCTAGTGGTCCATTCAGCTCTGGGCCAATCAATGGATCAATCTTTTTTTTTTTTTTTTACGGAACTGGGGATTGAACCCAGTGGCATTCTACCTGTAAGCTACACTCCTACTTCTATTTTTTATTCTTTATTTTGAAACAGGGTCTCACTAAGTTGCGGAGGGCCTCACTAAGTAGCTGAGGCTGGCCATGAACCTGAATCCTCCTGTATCAGCCTCCCAAGTACTGGATTTACAAGTGTGCACCACCACTCCTGGCTTGGATCAATCTATTGACAAGGTCAGAGCCCTCAGCATCCAGTTGCTTCCCCAAAGCATGGCCTCTGGACATTGCTCCACTGGACACCAAGCCTCCAACACATGGGCCCTTGGAGGACATTCCAGATCCAAGTATGACCCCCACCTGTCTTTCCAGCTTCTCCCATCCCTCTCCTCCAGGTACACTCTCTGCCCCAGCCACACTGGTCTACTCTCTATTTCTAAATTGCCAACCATGTTTTGATCGCACAGTCCTTGCTTCCTTTCTGTCTGATGTGTTTTTTTCCTCCACGTATCTTCATGGTTTCATCCATCATCACTTATTTTTAATTCTTCTCAAACATCACCAATCACTGAGGGTTTCTCCTGACTCCCTTTCCTAAAATAGTCATTTCCTTACCTCTGTTTGTCCTCACATTCACCCACGTACTCATTCATCTTAGTATCTCCCATCATTCATTGTGATTCTGATAATTTATGTTCACTGACTCCTTGTCTACCTCTTTCCACTGAAACATAAAATCTATGATGGGAGGTACATGTGTCTAGCCATGACTAGATTCCCCAGACCTGCAGCAGTACCTCTCATCTACTATTAGTTGATCAATAAATATTTTTTGAATTTACAACTTCCTGAGAAGCAACACACACACAAAAAAAAATTCTGAGAAGATACTTTGTTGCCTGCCTGTCTGCTATCTCTGACCTCTACAGAAAATTCATTTATAGAAGCTACGATAGGAAATGTATGGACAATATTAAAATAAAATGAAAGGAAATTGGAATGGGTCAAACAAAAACTGACTTAGACTAAAATCATTGTCTACACCTCTTTGTTAAGAAAAAATATCCTATATTTTTGTTGAACCAAGTTACACACGTAAAATTCAGAGCACATCACAAATCTCCTTACAGTTCTTGCTTGCTCAAGAAAGTTTCTGTTCCAATTGAACAATTATATCCTGTGAAAATATGCCAAATTAGATTGCACATGCAATATTTTATTGGTAAGAAAGGTAACCACTCAATTACCCAGAATCTATCCAAATTCTGAAGTGATTATAGCTTTTTGAAAGAAATCATGGTGTTTCAGTGTGCAATTTAGCCACACATATCAAGTGTCTTGAAAACTGCTTTACTTTTGCTTGAGAGATTGGACTTGTGATCACATCTCAGCATTTTGGGTAAGATCAGGTGAAGATTGGGCTTGTGGGCATAGATCCCAGGGAGATGGTCAGTCAGGTAGAAAAAGGTGACCAAGGATTTATACCATAGTATTGATTCTCTCAAAATAAGTTTGAAACAACAGAAATACTGGACAAAAGCATTGTGTACTTAACTGATGATACATTTATACTCAGCAAAAAAAGTGTAAATATGCCTATTAACATAAGAGGGTGATCATGATTTACAAAATTAAATTATATTTTTATAAGGTATGTGTCTGTGGTGTATAATGTGTGTGTGTGTGTGTGTGTGTGTGTGTGTGTGTGTGTAAATATTTCCTGAACAAATACTCAGATTGATATTGAAATTTTTTTTTTCATGACTTAGGGTGGGGAGTAGGCTCCTTATCATTCCTTTTGCATATGTATATATTATAATTTTCATGCCATAATGAGGTTTCACTTTTTTAAAAGTAATTATAATATTATAAAATTGGAAATGAGATAAAGCATGCCCCTTGAACTTAGATTACGTGTTTTCAAATGGGGGAAATTTTACCCATGGGGGTGAAAATATGTTCTTGTTGAAGAAGCAAAATGTCTTATTCTTTTCATGTTTAAAGCATAGATATACACACAGCACATAAATAGATTCTCAGCATATCAATGGTATTAAAGTTTCATGAGAGAGTAATTAGAAAAAATATATCTTAAATAGATCCTTATAACAATAATGAGAAAAAATTACTAGGAATCCTCCATCTTTCATTTCAACCCAAATATTTAAATCTTGAGTTTATGTATGTTTTTAGAAATTTTAAAGTTCCCTCCATTTATTTTGCATTTAATAATCCTTCTTACATCTGCTAACTGCAAGTTCAAATCTAACCAGAGGCCCTACGCTCCATGCACATTCATGAGGGGTTCCTGAAAAGAAATCAGGGAAGGAGGTTACTAGGTCACAAATAGCTAAGAGCTTCAGCTTAGGAGACAGTTAACTCCAACATCCAGTAAGCCACTTTAGGCATCTCAAAAGCAATCCTTAGAAATACTTCTGCTTTTTCTAATTGAGGTCAGACAATGGAAAGCTTTCCTAATCC
>PVLC010012764.1:0-43429 GCA_004027655.1 Graphiurus murinus
TCTATATCCCAGCATTCGGGAGGCTGAGACCGGAGGATCCGGGTTCGCGGCCAGCCTCAGCTACCTAGTGAGGCACTCTGCAACTTAGTGAGACTCGGTTTCAAAATAAAGAATAAAAAAATAGGGCTGGGGGTGTAGCTCGGAGGTAGAATGCCCCTGAGTTCAATCCCCAGTACCGCAAAAAAAAAAAAAAAAAAAATCAAACTGCAACTCTTCCTTATCTTCCTTACTGGTAGTGGATCACTTCAAAGGTAAATAGAAGCCACTAAAGAGGAACTCTCTCATCTTTTCACCAGGAAATCTGTAGCTATCTTCTCCTTCCCCCATGACAGAAAAGAAGCCCAATCTCTTTCAAAGGCAATTTTTCATAGCCCTGTTTCCATCTCTCTCTGCTTTCTCGGGGACTCCATACTATTCTCTACTCTTTTTATCTCTTGTCTTTACAACATTTCTTTTCTTCTGGATTAATCTCCAGATCAGTCAAACTTGCTCCAATATCTCCCACCCGAGACAATAACAACACAAAACAAAAAACATTAGATGGTACCAGCCCTTCCCAGCTACTGCCGTGTCTCTCTAGACAATTTCCTTAATCAAGCACCATCAAAAAGAGACTATCAGGTAGGTCTGGTATCACATGCCTATAATCCCAGCACTCGGGAGCTGAGCAGGAGGATCACAGGTGATTTGAGGCCAGAATTAGCAATTTAATGAGACTGTCACCAACTTAGTGAGAAATTGTTTCAAAATAAAAAATAAAAAGGGGTTGCAGGTATAGGGGTGTAGCTCACAAGTAGAAGGCCCCTGAATTCAATCACCAGTACCAAAAAGGAGAAGAAAGAAGGAAAGGAGGAGGGAAGAAGAAACTATCCCTCATTTACTTTTCATCTCACTAAATCCTAAAGTTATTTCCACTGTCAACATACTATAAAAATTGTTCTAGCCAGGTGTGGTGACACACGCTTATAATCGCAGTACTTGGGAGGCTGAGACAGGAGGATCAATAAAGAATAAAAAGCAGGGCTGGGGGTATAGCTCCGAGGTAGAATGTCCCTGGGTTAAGGAAAAACAAAACAAAACAAAACAACAACCCAAAAACCTCTTCTAGAGTCTGTAACTACAAATTTCTGTGCTGCAACATCCCATGGAAATTTTTCAGTCTTCACTCAATTTGACCACTGAATAGCATTTGACAAAACTAACCACTCCTCCTTGAATCACTGTCTTCACTGTTCACTGATTTTCCTGACACTGCATTCTCCTGGTTCCTATCTACTTCTTAGGAGTTCCTTCCCGGGCATCTTTACTGTTGCTGCTCCTCTTCTGCCCATCCTCTTAAAGCAGAAGTTACTCAGAGTGATTCTGGACCCTACTGTCTTTTGTGTGTGTGTGTGTGTGTGTGTGTGTGTGTGTGTGTGTGTGTGTTACTGGTGATAGTACCCAGGGGCATTCTGCCTCTGAGCTACGCCCGCAGCCCTATTTTATTTTGAAGCAGGGTCTCACTAAGCTTCAGAGACCCTTGCTGAGGCTGTTCATGAAAATGTGATCCTCCAATCTCAGTCTTCCAAGTACAGGTGGGAGCCACCGCATATGGCTCCTACTGTTCTTGCATGTTCCTATGACCTGGCTTCTGAAAATATTTATATGTGGAATGATCAAAAGCCTATATTAATGTTTTAAACTACTTGGAATTCCAGACTCATATATCTGTACTCTTGACTTTTCTATTAAAATGCTTTATAGACACACCAAATATGTCCAAACTGATTTCTTGTTCTCCCAAGCCCATGTCAAACTCTTCTCTCCTTACGAGCTTTGCTATTTCTGCCACCTAAACCCAACTTTTCAACTCTAGGTCTCCACTTAAATGTCACTCTTTTGAAAAGGCCTTCTTTAAGCCTCCTAATTAAATTATACTACCTCATAGCACACCGTGCTTTCCTTTAGAGTACAGATGACTGTAGAAAATTACATTTCTGACATTCTTATTAATTCTGCCTTCTCCTTGTCTCGATTGGTTAGAAGCATGTGAGTGGGCTACCTTTGCCACTAATTTTCTTCCTTATTTCTTCCAACCTGCTCAAAGGGTAGCTTCTCAATGAGGTCTATCATGACCGATATAGAATTTCTCCCTTATTTTGCTTAAGTTTTTTCCCCCTCTCACAATATATGTAGACTTCTAACATCTCACGTAATTTTTTTTTACTTATATTAACTTGTTTTCTTCTAGGATGTATGCCCCTAGAATACATTCTAGACACAAACATTCTTGTTTGTTTTATTCATTGATATGTCCCAGTTATCTAGCACATGATTAGGAATTCAATAAGTATTTGTCGAACGAATGATGAGCTGGTATCTGTTTTTCTTCCCACTTCTCTAAGCTAAACAATTTCTGTGGAATTAAAGGTCAAGCAATATAAAAATCTACGGTAAGAGGAAGGAGTAAGCACAAGTGGAATCCCATCTGTTGTGAATGCATGGAAGCTTTCCCACGAAAAAAGCATAATTAATTTAAAGCCTGGAAAGTGGCCCTTATGTCTATATTTTTCTTAGCACAGTTCATCTTGACTTTTTCACTCTTTCTTCACTTTTTTTTTTTTTTTTTTTTTCCGGTACTGGGGATTGAACTCAGGGGCGTTCTACCTATTTTTTATTCTTTATTTTGAAACCGAGTCTCACTAAGTTGCGGAGTACCTCACTAGGCTGAGGCTGGCCGCGAACCTGGATCCTCCAGTCTCAGCCTCCCGAATGCTGGGATTACAAGCATGTGCCACCACGCCCGGCTTCACTCTTTCTTCACATTTGAAGAAGTTTCAAGAAATAGTAATACGAATGTGAGCTGAAGAGGAAAGAGCTCATTCATACGAGTCCCTGATCAATTCAGCTCTCTTATCAGAACTGATATTAGTTCATATCAGCCCTCTTTCTGGCTCTTACCAGGAGCCTAATAAATACTTTAGGAATGAATGACCTGTGAGTCTGTGCCATCAAGGGAAAGAAGCAGCCAGGACTTGCAATGGGCAAGAGGCTGGGCTCTATTCCTGGACCCACCATATGAGAGATCTGGCAACTTCCCTGAGCCTATGACTTCATCAGTAAATGAGAGACTGAAGCCAGATGATACAAACCTTAACTAGCCAATCTACTAGATGTAAGATCCAGTAAACCAGGGAAGGCCCATCTTGTTCCCTGGTATGAAAACAATCCCTAGATCTGAGTTTCTAGCACCCAGTAAGATTTTGTGGGTTGTTCTGGAAAATTCTTTTCATACGCTAACACTTTCCGGATAAATAACTTTGAGTTCTATATAAATCTCTTTTTCTAGAGAAACCCGTATACAGATCATCATCTTAGAAATATCCCAGGGCGGGGTAAAATGGGAGTACAACTAGAGAGTAAGTGCCTGCTTCCTCCTGGCGAGTTGGTTATAGACGCCAGTTCTACATTTTCGCTCTGACCTCTTGGGTTCTTTAATCGTATTTATATAAACGCCTTTGGCGCTTTATTTGAAACCCTTAACTCCGAGACTGAGGACGCCAAACTCAGAAACTCCCGTATTGTAGTACAACTCCCTACCGGTTCCAGTCTTAGTGGCGTTCCAACCCTGCCATTATGTAGTTTACTAAGAAGAGCGACCTCTTCCCAGTCCCCAGCCCTCCTCTCCTCCGCCCCCGCCCCGACCTCCTTCCCCCCAGCACAGGAGTCCCCGGGTTGGTGGGGCGCTGAGCGAGGTTGGGGAGAGGGGACCAGCCCCCAGCAGCAGCACCCCCACGCCTCCTGCCCTGGCCGGTGACTGGGGACCGTCAGCTTTCAAGTGCATTTTCATACCGAAAGCAAATCACCTCTTCTGCAGCAAACTGGGGGCGGCCCCGAGTCCGCGAGTGTTTACACTCGCTTTCGTGCCCCCGAGCTGCGGAGGGAATTGATTGGTTCCCCTGCGCCCCCGACGCCCGGCCCGCCCGGACCCCGCCCCTCGCGCGGCCATCTGCTCGGCAGCCTGTCCCCCGTCTCTCACTCGCCCCTCTCCCGGGCCCCGCTCCCCCACCTCCGCGTCTCCCCGCCGCCCCCGGCCGCCGCGCCGGCTCCGCCCCTTCCCCTCCCCCCGCCCCGGGCTCCGAATCTTCCCCGGCCGTTGCCTGGGCGACGAGCCGATACCAGGCAAATAGGCATTCGAGAAAGAAAAGGGGGGAAAAGCTACACGGCAGCCTGGTAACAAAGGAGCAATAAAAGCAGCCCCCGAATGGGGACTAAGGATGCGTCTGGGAGAAAATCCGAAAGCGAGCTAGCAATCACCCCAATTTAAACAGGAGGGGGATACAGAGGAAGGGGCAGGATTCGCGTTGGTGTGGGGTATTGGGGGTGGGGTGGAATCCACAGCCTTAAATGAGCATTGGGAATCTCCTGGATGGTGGTGTTGGATCAGATCAGTTGGCTTTTCAAGTTGGAACTCTGCTCATACACTGGATTCGCGTCCATCCTGGCGGCTGGGGACCTGGACCAGGCCAGCAGGGTCCCTTAAGGGTGACGGTAACACGTTTTTGGCAAGATACATTTCTACGGAAACGTCCTTACATCTGCTCTTTGGAATATGACTTCTTCATTGAGTAATGAATCTGCGGGAACTGGACAGTGAGAAGGCGAAGCTTCACGGAAAGATGTTCAGCTTGGTGATTTTTTAAAGCAACACTTGAACAAAGAGTTATTGGCTTGGACCAACTGTCTTTTTCACTCAGTGTGACCTATTTCCCTACAATGCGCAGAAAATAAAGCTGTTTGAGAATTCAGAGCCAGCACCAAGAGAAATGAACCATTCCCTCGACTGCTTCTCACATCCATAAGGGAGAGATCATTCACATTGCAGGATCACTAAGTGTAAAGGAGAAAAGATGGTTTGATTTTTTTCTTAAGCGAAACCGTGGGTGGTAGAGGAATGATTATTAAGCCGTATTCTCGGCCCCCTTCCCCCCAAAGTTAAATCAGTGTCTTGTCTTTCGCACACTAATAACTTCTGGGATTTTGGTGGCAAGAGGTGTAGTGGCCTAGGGAGCTATCCTGTATATACCACTGTAGAAGCTTTGCCTTTAACCCGAGTTAGACTTGGAGCGTCCGGAGACCTGACTGCTGTCTCTCAACAAGCAGGCAATTTCTTCTTAGGATTGTAATCCTGTCGTTTAGAATTTCACCGCTGCTGCCTGCCTCCCTTCCCTCCAGGAGCACACTGGCTACGTGGTGCACACAAACACACACTCACAGGCGTACAAAAAGAGTCTGATATTGGCAGCGGGCTGAAAGCGATCCACATTGTCGCGAATCGCAACATCCCAACTGTAAATATGGATTTGTACGCTCGAAGCTGCGCCTCGTTTCACCATACAGGAAAATTATGTCATCTCGTGATAAAATGCCAGCAGCTTCGATCTTCTGTAAATGGCCCTGACTTTGTATTGTGAAAAGTCATCACTAATTGGGAGTAGCCCAAGAAACAGAATGTGATGAGCTCCGAAGACCAATCTCAAAATATTTTATTTCATGCCAGTGTGGGAAAGGCAAAGGAGTGTGGCTTCGGCTGTTCGCTGCTTTTGCATTTTCCACATCTGGCCTACAGACCTAATTCCAACTCGCGATCTCGTTTGATGAAATTCGATCTTCGTGGTTTAAATACCTTTCAGTGTGGGACGATTTAACAATTGCAGTTAAAAAAAAAACAAAAAACGGCGCGCTATCTGTGAAACCCATATGGAACGCGGAGAAAGAAAACAAGCTGCAAACGCACAAATCCTACCCATTGTCTTTAACACTAGCACACGCACACATACACATAAATACTCGGGCAAGATGGGGGAGGGGAGCGAGTGGAGAGAGACAGACGCGGATATAGACCGACAAGAGTCAACGCGAGTCAAGTTAACGCTTTCTCCGCCCCCGTCCACAAGTACCCCCCTCCCGCGTTAATTAATTCCAAACAAAGCAAACCAATCAAGGGGTGCATTATTATTTCCAAGCAGAGGGAGGCGAGAGGCATGTATTTTTAATTGATTTATTTATTTGGAGGACATTAATTCTCGGTCTGAGGCCGATTTTCAAACCGTTTGCAAAGCGCGGCTCCATTGTTCGCCCGGCGCGCAGGCCCCGCCCCCTGCTTTGTGTGCGGCGCGCGGATTGGCCGGCGCGAGCGGGGGCCGCGTCAGCGCCCGCGAGCCCATTCATCTGTGCACTTGGGCGTTGGACCCCGCATCTTATTAGCAACCAGGGAGATTTCTCCATTTTCCTCTTGTCTACAGTGCGGCTACAAATCTGGGATTTTTTTATTACTTCTTTTTTTTTTTTAAACTGCACTTGGGCTCCTTTTTTTGTGCTCGACTTTTCCACCTTTTTCCCTCCCTCCTGCGTTGCTGCTTTTTGATCTCTTCGACCAAAATTTTTGTATCCGGAGTGTATTTAATCGGCTCTGTTCTGTCCTCCTCGCCACCCCCACCCCCTCCCTCCGGTGTGTGTGCCGCTGCTGCCGCCGCCGCCGCTGCTCGCCCCGTCGTTACACCGACCCAAGGCTCTTTGTTTCCCCTCTTGGATCTGTTGAGTTTCTTTGTTGAAGAAGCCAGCATGGGTGCCCAGTTCTCCAAGACCGCAGCGAAGGGAGAAGCCGCCGCGGAGAGGCCGGGAGATGCGGCTGTGGCCTCCTCGCCTTCCAAAGCGAACGGACAGGTAAATTCTACCTGTGGTTCTCGTCCTTTCTTTGGGTGTCTCTCTCCAGTGTCGAAGCTTCCCCTTCCTTCTGGTCGCGCCCGAGGCGCATTCGGTGGAAAGGAGCGTGGCCGGATTCTAAGTCTGAAAGTTGAATGGAAAAGGATAGGCGAAATTGTCAATTTTTGATAGGAGGGGTATCCCCACCCCCACCCCAAAGGAGTGGTTCCGGAGAATCCTGGAGAATTCTTGAGTAGACGGAGGAAAAGAGTGATAAATCCTCTAAAATGGCGTGGTTTGGAAAGTGGCAGAACGTGACTAGGTAGAACCCCCCCCCCCAAGTCAGCTCTAGCCAGGTTGCATTTGTGTTTGGGAGCACAATGGTGTTTGGGGAGGCTTTCGTGTTTGTTGTCGAACTGGGTCGCCTTCAAGATCTCTGAAGTGGTGGTGGTGGTGATGGTGGAGGTGGTGGTGGTGGTGGTGTGTGTGGAGAAAGGAGGCGCAAATGGGGATGGCGTTGGAGAAAGGCGAGGAGGCTAGGGCTGTCTTATTGTATGCAGAGGCGTTGTGCCCTGGGTTCTTGGAAAGGTGGCTGGCTGGAACTGGACAGAAGGCTTTCGGTACCTTTCGATGGGGCTTTCCCACTGTCCTACATCTTTTTTTCATAGCTGTCTGTGGAATCACACACCCATCTGACTTTTAAACGGTATCCCTGCGGTAGGGACGCTCGGTGTGTCTGTTAAGAACCTCTCCAGATAGTCAAGAAGAGGCAATTCGTGCGTTTTGGTCGGGATTGCTCCTGTGCGTGGCACTTCGGCCACCCGCGAGCGGCCGCCCTGGCGCTGCCTAGACCCAGGTAGATAGCCACGGTTGGGTGGGCATGAGAGGTCCGCCACGGATGGCTGCTTCACAAACACTGGGCACCCACCACGCCTCTTTTCCTAGAGCGGAGGCCGTCTTGCTTCGCCTGCTCTAACCTACTGGGGAAAGACGAGCCCTGCCAGTTGGCTCTAAACCCGTTAAAAATGCAAAATGAGCTGCTCGGGCGCGCCCCGGCTTTGCAGAATCCCGGGCGAAGGTGGGCGTGGAAGCAGAGGCGAGACCTCAGAAATAAAGTGTTTCCCCAGCCTTGGTGGTATCGGCCGGGCCGGGAGGCTGGGAAGCCACCTGAGCTTTGTTTGCGGACTCTGGGGCTGCGCGATCGGGGCTCGGGGGCGCCTCGGCCTGCGGGCAGGGCCCGGCTGGGCAGGGCGGGGTGGCCCCGCGGCCCCGCCCCTCCTCTCCCGCTAAGCCCGGCTGCGCGCGGTGGAGCCGCAGCGCCTCCTGCCGGCCGCGACCCCTCGGGCGCGCAGTGCCTTCGAGCGCGCAGCCTGGGCGCTTCTGCCAGGAGTGCTCTGGTCCCCCTGGGAGTCCCCAGTGTTTGGACGAGGCCTGTCGAGTTTAGGGCGAACGGCGGACGTGCAACCTGGGCGCCGACCACCAGCTCTAGCTGCAGGCCTTCTTTTAAGGGGCCTTTGCTCTATTCGTGGCTCCCTCTTTCCAAAACCCGTGCACGAAGCCCGAGCTCAAATGGTTCTCCTTCGCTGTCTCCACTTTCCGAACTCAGTGCACAGGACATTTGCTGACTGTCGAGGCTCCCCCAGCCGCGCTGCTCCCTTCTCCGTTCGGGGGCCGCCTCCCCATGGCTGCGGCGGCTCGGGGCTCGGGTGGGGGCGGGAGCGGCAGGCCGGCCGCCTCAGTGACCTCCCGCTTTCTGTGCCCCGCAGGAGAACGGCCACGTGAAGGTAAACGGGGACGCGTCGCCCGCGGCCGCCGAGCCCGGCGCCAAGGAGGAGCTGCAGGCCAACGGCAGCGCCCCGGCCGCCGACAAGGAGGAGCCCGCGGCCGCCGGCAGCGGGGCCGCGTCCCCCGCCGCGGCCGAGAAGGACGAGCCGGCCGCCGCCGCCCCCGAGCCGGGCGCCGGCCCCGCCGAGAAGGAGGCCGCCGCGGAGGGCGAGGCCGCCGAGCCCGGCTCGCCCACGGCCGCGGAGGGCGAGGCCGCGTCGGCCGCCTCCTCGACGTCGTCGCCCAAGGCCGAGGACGGGGCCACCCCCTCGCCCAGCAACGAGACCCCGAAAAAAAAAAAGAAGCGCTTTTCCTTCAAGAAGTCCTTCAAGCTGAGCGGCTTCTCCTTCAAGAAGAACAAGAAGGAGGCGGGCGAGGGCGCTGAGGCCGAGGGCGCGGCCTCCGCCGACGGCGGCAAGGACGAGGCGGCCGCGGGCGGCGCGGCGGCGGGCGAGGCGGCCGCGGCCTCCGGGGAGCAGGCGGCGGCGCCGGGCGACGAGGCCGCGGCGGGCGAGGACGGGGCGGCCGCGGGCGACGCGCAGGAGGCCAAGCCCGAGGAGGCGGCGGCCGCGCCCGAGAAGCCGTCGGCCGGCGAGGAGCCCAGGGCCGCCGAGGAGCCCAAGGCCGAGGAGAAGAAGACGGAGGAGGCCGGGGCCGCCGCCAGCGAGGCGCCCTCCGCCGCCGCCGCCGCGCCCCCGGAGCAGGAGGCGGCGCCCGCCGAGGAGCCCGCGGCCGCCTGCGCCTCGTCGGCCTGCGCGGCCCCCTCGCAGGAGGCGGCGCCCGAGTGCAGTCCGGAGGCCCCCCCGGCGGAGGCGGCAGAGTAAAAGGGCCAGAGGTTGTGAGATAATCGAAGAACTTTTCTCCCCCATTTGTTTGTTGGAGTGGTGCCAGGTACTGGTTTTGGAGAACTTGTCTACAACCAGGGATTGATTTTAAAGATGTCTTTTTTTTTTTTTACCTTTTTTTTTTTTTTTTTTTTTCTAAGCAGCAAATTTTGTTGTTTTTTTTTTTTCCTCCCTTCACCACAGATCCCATCTCAGATCATTCTGTTACCACCATTCCAACAGGTCGAGGAGAGCTGAAACACCTTCCTCTGCCTTGTTTTTTTTTTTTTTTTTTTTCCTTTTTTTCTTTTTTGCATCAGTATTAATGTTTTTTGCATACTTTGCATCTTTATTCAAAAAATGTAAACTTTCTTTGTCAATCTATGGACATGCCCATATATGAAGGAGATGGGTGGGTCAAAAAGGGATATCAAATGAAGTGATAGGGCCACATTGGGGAAGCCTAGTGGTGCAGGACCTTGCCAAGAAAATGTGCCACTTGAAAGAATGGTGTAAAGGCTTAGTTTTTTTTTTTTTTTTTTAAAGTTATTACGATGTATTTTGTGAGGCAGGTTTACAACACTACAAGTCTTGATTAAGAAGGAAAGAGAAAAAAAAAAACCAATACCCAGATTAAAAAAAAAAAAAGATCATAGTCTTAGGAGTTCATTTAAACCATAGGAACTTTTCACTTATCTCATGTTAGCTGTACCAGTCAGTGATTAAGTAGAACTACAAGTTGTATAGGCTTTATTGTTTATTGCTGGTTTATGACCTTAATAAAGTGTAATTATGTATTACCAGCAGGGTGTTTTTAACTGTGACTATTGTATAAAAACAAATCTTGATATCCAGAAGCACATGAAGTTTGCAACTTTCCACCCTGCCCATTTTTGTAAAACTGCAGTCATCTTGGACCTTTTAAACACAAATTTTAAACTCAACCAAGCTGTGATAAGTGGAATGGTTACTGTTTATACTGTGGTATGTTTTTGATTACAGCAGACAATGCTTTCTTTTCCAGTTGTCTTTGAGAATAAAGGAAAAAAAATCTTCAGATGCAATGGTTTTTGTGTAGCATCTTGTCTATCATGTTTTGTAAATACTGGAGAAGCTTTGACCAATTTGACTTAGAGATGGAATGTAACTTTGCTTACAAAAATTGCTATTAAACTCCTGCTTAAGGTGTTCTAATTTTCTGTGAGCACACTAAAAGCGAAAAATAAATGTGAATAAAATGTACAAATTTGTTGTGTTTCTTTATGTTCTGATAATACTAAGACTTCTAGGTCTTAGATTAATTTTTAGGAAGATCTTGCATGCCATCAAGAGTAAATTTGGTTGTGGTTTTTAATCTGAAGTTGTCAAGCTCTGAAATACATAATCAGCAGTGTCAAATTACATATATGAAAGACCTTATAACATTCCATGTCAAATCTGTTCCATTTATCTGCATTTAATTTTCATTAAAAAAATGAACATAACTATTTTTATTATAGCTATATAGCATGTCAGATTAAGTCATTTAGGACAAAAGTGATGTGACCCTAAGACTATTTAAATGTCTTAAGAGAATATTTCATAAAACCATTTTCTTGTCATGCAGGTCCAGAAACAAATTTTATAATGAGTGAGAGCCTATTGAATCCAAACTGCAGATGGGTCATGAAAAGTGGCCAAATGTATCTCAAAAATTGATGGTGTATTACCTGCCATTGTAATTGCATAGCACTTGGCTAATTTCCAAGTTATTGCTTAGATTATGTGTTATACCTGAAGAAAACAGGTTTTTGTAATGAAGTAATGGTGTTGAATGGACAATATTGTCAGTTTATGGGCCTTTAGCATAGCTGCAACCTTTTTTTTTTTTTTTTTAATGAAAGCTCATTAGCATCTTTACTCAAAGGAAATGATTAAGTAGAGAATAATACTTCTTATATATTAATAGTCCTTCATAGTTTACCTGCTCTGTTTTTTTTTCACTTCATAACTGGATTTACGCCCTCACTGGACCCTAAACTGGATTGAATTTTAATACGTGTATCAAATACCATTGCTTTATTAAATGCAGAATTGTGCATGCACACCTTTTTTGCTGGTTTTGAGTGGTGTGCATTGTAGGGTTCATGATAAGTCAGTGAACCACATTTGTAACACCTGAATGCCAAGTCTTAAACTCATTAGGAAAGTAACATTAGCATTTTTACGTGCTCTTTTAATTGGAATAATGGATCAAAAATAATGATTCATGACCACTCTTAACTAAACACCCTCCCTACTAATAAAAGCAAATAACATTTGGAAGGGTGTGTATTTTTAGTTAGGTTTCTTGATCTTGGAGGATGTTTGAAAGTTAAGAATCAAATCTGGTAACCAAAGGACTGATTTATGGGTCTTTCCCACCTTAACCAACTTCTGCAAATACCTAGTTGGCCAAGTACAGTGCCTGGTATATAGTAGGACTCAGTAAAAAAAAAAAAAAAAACTTAAAAAATTAACTCCTAAAGTGAGTTGTTAAAAATACTGTGTAGAAAACTATATATATTGCTAGGATTTGTTCTTTTAACAGGTGGAGTTTATTAAAATGCATTATTTTGATTTAATCACTGCCTAAAACACTTTGGGTGGTTTATTGATGGAGTGGTGGATTTTCCTCCAAGTGATTAAATGCAATTTGACATATCTTTTCATCCAAAGTTTTGTACATCATGTTGTTTTCTAATGGAAAATGTTAATATGGCTTTTTTGTACTACTAAAAATAGCTTTGAGATTAAGGAAAAATAAATAACTCTTGTACAGTTCAGTATTGTCTATTAAATCTGTATTCGTAGTATGTATAATGGCATTTGCTATGGTTATAAAATACTTCCTCTGGATTATAATAATCATTTGGTCCAATTCCTATTGCTTGTAAAATAAAGTTTTACCAGTTGATATAATCAAGCCTGCTAAATAGGATTTTTTACAAATCTTATTTTTTAGAGAAAATTTTTAAAGTGTTAAAGGTGTTATTTCATTTAGAGGATATGTGTTGAAATTATATATGGATATAAAATTATATCCATTGAAGGTGAATTACTTGCTCAGAGGTCAATTAAAACATTTAATGATAGAACTTAGTTATTGAGAAATAATAGAATCCATTTGTGATTTTTTTCTTATGAGTATAAACTTAACCTTGCAGTTAAGGTTAAGGATTTGGGGTGAGGTGATTTTTAAATTCCTATTTAGGTAGATCCTT
Source organism: Graphiurus murinus (assembly GCA_004027655.1). Classification (NCBI taxonomy): domain Eukaryota; kingdom Metazoa; phylum Chordata; class Mammalia; order Rodentia; family Gliridae; genus Graphiurus; species Graphiurus murinus. The sequence goes on from PVLC010012764.1 coordinate 12,575, forward strand.
GAATAGCAGTTGGGAAGGGAGCATAGACTAATACAGCCCAAGTCAGTTTTGAAAATTTAAAAATTGGTTGAGTAACAGGGCTATTACCCTTTGCCTTCCTTTTAATCATCCGCTGTGCAAATTAAGCATTTTTTTCTCTTTCCATTTCCCAGTTATATGAAAGTAGTTAAAGCAAAGTGTAGCAAATGGAATTTTAAGATGCTTTTAATCTAAATCTTCCAGTTCCTATTGGGGATTCAAGTTGGCACACTTTTAAATTATGTGCAAGAATGCCATTCTAAAAATGGAAATGAATATTTTAAAAGGTACAGTGTAAATTTCAACAAATTTGCTTTAGGTTTTCTTTGTGTTTTCAATGTTTAAAAAGTACTAATAGCATGTAGTTGAGTAGGACTGGTGAGATTACTTTTTCTAATCTTCCTTTAAACAATCTTCATGCTATCTATTTGTATTTTTTAAGTTGTAGATAGGTCAAGGTGAAATTGAGATTTTTTTTTTTTGTCTACAATTTTTTCACCCCAAAAGATACTTTAAAATTCTTCTTTCAAATGCATACATGTAAATACATTTTTGTTTATAGTTATGGCTCATGTGTATCCCAAAAGATAATCTCTAGTTTGGTATCCTGCTTAATAAAATGAATGATGATGGTTTTCTAGAAGCCATATCTTTCCTCCAAAGATTAAGATTTGGCATCAGTTATAAAAAAACAAAAAACAAAAAACAAACCTCATCTACATAGTTGGCATTCCTTGTGAAGAAGTTCTAAAATGCTTTGAATCTTAGAATCATCAACTACATGAACAAACTTCAAGAGAACTGTCGGAAACCTATTTGGTGTACAGATTGTGTTTCGCTTTAGGGGAAAAAGTACACATAATACTTTATAAACTTGTATTGGAAATGAAAATGAAACACCTTTTGATTTTCATTTATTGGGACTTGGGTTTGAATGTTCAAAAATAAGATGGGCAACATTCACAGAATTTGGGGGTAATTACATGCTCCACCTCCATGTTACAAAGGATAACAAGCATCCCATAGCACAATATGAGCAGTCCATATATAATCATCTTGCTTCTGTCCTTGGCATGGAGGGAACAAGGAGAAAACATCTTTTATAGTAAACAATTTAAATCTGAAGGATTCAATTTAAAGATTATAATGCTGAGGCAGCTATACCAATGTTTCATGGAGTTCCTATTATGCCTCATAATGATGTGCAGTTCTGAAACTCATTCAAGTGAGGGGAAAGAGCCCAGCAATCCAATATTCTAGTCTTTTCTCTTTCACAAGGGATGGTGATAGGTGACTGACTTTTAAATAGGTGGTGAAACCTTGACTGTAATAACTATTTCTTTCCATACTCTTCCTCATGTATCCTTCCTCCAGCTCAGTTCTCCAAAAGAGTTTTTATTTCAATGCCTTAAACTGTGTGTGTGTGTGTGTGTGTGTGTGTGTGTGTGTGTGTGTGTGTGTGTGTCTTGCTGGGGACTGAAGCCAGGGGCATTCTATCTCTGAGCTACACCCCCAGTCCTATTTTATATTTTATTTGGAAGCAAGATCTCATCTCATTAAGTTGCTGAGAGCCTCACTAAATTTCTGAGGCTGGCTTTGAACCTACAATTCTCCTGTTTCAGTCTCCCAAGAACTGGGATTACAGGTGTGCATCACCATGCTGGGCCACGAGGCCCTATTTCAAGATAAAAAATAAAAGGGTAGGGGATGTAGCTCAGAGGTAAAATCACTAATGAGAAAGGTGAGAGACAGGAAGAGGAGGGGAGAGGAGGGGAGGGGAGGGGAGGGGAGGAGAGGAGAGAGGGGGGGAGAGAGAGAGAGAGAGAGAGAGAGAGAGAGAGAGAGAGAGAGAGAGAGAGAGAGAGAGAGAGAGAGAGAGAGGTTTAAATCCAAAGGATTCAACTTAAAGATTATAATGCTGGGACATGGAGAGGGAAGGGTAAAACCTGTTTTTTTTTTCACTGATTTCTTAGCAATTCTCAAAAGATAATTTTGGAAACTAGCAAAGAAGGATATGGATGATGGACCAAACTGAAAAGTTTAAGGTTTAATTTTGCAGATTTTAAACCATTGTCCTACCAACTAAGAACAATTGGCCCTCCTATATGCAGGTGGTCTACATCTGCATATTCAACCAACGTCAGAGTTTAAGTATTTAGGGACAATCGTCCCTGTATGGAACACGTATAGACTTTTCTTGTTATCATCCCCTAAACAATGCAGTATAACAATACTTACATAGCATTCACACCGTGTTAGGTATTAGGAATATTTAGAGAAGATTTAAAGTATTTAGGAGAATTTGTTTAGATTATATGCAAACGCTATTCAAGTTTATAAGAGGGACTTGACCATCCTCACATTTTGTGATTTGCTGAGGGATATAAATAAGCATTGGATAGGTACAACCCCAAATTTTTGTTGGAGTGTCATGCTGAGATGCCTTCGATTTTATACAATGAGGTGTGTGAGTTGTTTTTCTACCCTCTAATCACTGTAGCATAATGTATGTAAATGTCACCCAAATCTATCAATGTCACACCTTACTCCACGGTACCAAGAAAAATGTCTGGAATTTACAAGCAGGAGCTGGAGACAGACGTGTTAGCATGTGGTAAAGCAGAAGACTTAATAGAACATGTTGGTCAACAAACAGACAGTACTAATTAACCTAGCAAAATGTGAAACTTTTATCATCAAGCATGAGTCACAGAAATTGGCAATGTTTAAAGAAAAATTATCCTCATTACAGAGCCCAGAGTCTCATGGCAGAATTAACTAACAGCTTTGTATGAAGAAGTTTTGAGGAGGTTGAATTTAAGTAACCATAGGATAATATTGCTTTCTAAGTAAACTACCAACTACAGCACCTTATTTTAGTGTTTTTAAAAATTGGAAAGCACTGGACAATCTAAAATAGATAATATTTGAGAAGAATTGGGGACATCTGGTGAGATTATAAAGAAAAAGGAGCTTATAGGCTTGGCCAGGTCATATTATAAATTATTAGTTGAAAATACTAATTATCTTAACCAAGTGTCATTTTCCTCTAGTCTCTGAGGCATTATCTAATTTATTTATTGCATTGCAATAGCATTTTCCACATACCTCCTCATATTTTAAAAGCATAAATTACTAGCCAGGCATGGTGGCGCATGCTTGTAATCCCAGTACTTGGGAGGCTGAGACAGGAGGATCACAGGTTTGCTGCCAGCCTCAGCAACTTGTGAGGCCCTCCACAACTTAGTGAGACCCTGTTTCAAAATAAAGAATAAAATATAGGGCTGGGGGTATAACTTGGAGGTAGAATGCCCCCGGGTTCCATTCCCAGTACTGCAAAAAATAAAATAAAAAGCATAAGTTATAAGTTACTGCCAGGAATTTTGTAATTTTAAAAATGAGAATTTTAATGTTAAAATTTAAAATATTGTTGGTGTATGCATTACTTCTAAATTAAAATTAATTTTTGTATATTCTAGAAATCAAAATTATCAGAACTCCAATGATGAATTCATTTAAAACAAACAAAAACCATACCAATAGTTTACAAACTATAAGGAATTTTGTTATTAATATCTCAAAAATTACTTTTTTCAGTGTTCTTACACATAGGCCAAATATTTCTTTCATGCTTATTAGTGCTTTGTTGACAGAGAAGAACTTAATATCCTATGAGGTTTTTGTTTGTTTGTTTGTTTTGGTGATACTGGAGATTGAACTGAGAACCTTGAACTTATACTGTACCATTGAGCTACATCTCAGCTCCTAAAGAATATATGCATGTATATTTTTGGTACTAGGGATTAAACCTCAGGGCATTCTATCCCCAAGCTACATCTCCAGCCCCTTTTAAATATTTTTATTTTGAAACAGGGGTCTCACTAAGTTACTGAGGGCTTTGCTAGATTGCTGAGGCTGGCATCAAACCTGTGATCTTTCTGTCACAGCCTCCCAAATGCTGATAATATAGGTATGTGCCATCATGCCCAGCTAAAAATATTTTTTATACAGCATTTCTACCAAAACGTATTGAGACTTAAGACACAGAAAAAAAATGCATTGAAAGAATACTGAATTTTAGCCGGGCGTGGTGGCGCACACTTGTAATCCCAGCATTCGGGAGGCTGAGACCGGAGGATCCGGGTTCGCGGCCAGCCTCAGCTACCTAGTGAGACACTCCACAACTTAGTGAGACTCGGTTTCAAAATAAAGAATAAAAAATAGGGCTGGGGGTATAGCTCGGAGGTAGAATGGCCCTGAGTTCAACTCCCAGTACTGCAAAAAAAAAAAAAAAAAAAATACTGAATTTTAATTTGGGGGGAATTCAGATCAAGAAGACTTATTAGAATCAGTTTTCCATAAAACATACTTCCTCCCAGCTTTCTTGCTGTCCTAAATTCCAAATTTTTTACTTTGTAACTTTGTTATTCAAAGCATATTTGTAAGTAATATATGTTGTGTGTGTGTGTGTGTGTGTGTGTGTGTGTGTGTGTGTGTGTGTGTATCAGGTATAAATGTGAATGTTTGCTTTGTCCTCTATCTTCAACTTGATCACTTTCCCTATTTGCTACTTGAAGTCTTTGGAAAACATTACAATATCGTTTGAATACTTTCTAAATTATAAAGAACAGTGGTTGAACGAGACTTTAGATTTGATTAAAGGAGCATTTTTTTTTTTTACCAGAAGTTGATTTTCTAAAATTCTTCATGTGAATGTCTTTAATTTAGTTTTTAATCACTGATTAATCTTTAATAGCATGTAATTATAATAGTAACCATCATGGACATCTCACCTACAAGAAAGAAGAAAGTGGAACTGAGTTCAATGGTGTATGCCTCTAATCTCAGTATTTGGGAGGCTGAGATAGGAGGATCTCAGGTTTGAGGCCAACACACAGTAACTTAGCAAGGTCTTGTCTCAAAATAAAAAAGGGCCAGGGGTCATAGCTCAGTGGTAGAGTGCTCCTGGGTTCAATCCCCAGTACAGGAAAAGAAATGAAAAGGGAAGAAGGAAGGAAGGAAGGGAGGGAGGGAGGGAAAGGGAAGCAGAAGGGGAGAATGGGATGGGGAGGGGGAGAGAGAGAAAGAAAAAATATTAAAACAGATTCCTAATTCAGATTCTGTTCCATATTCATTTATTTAAGAAAAACCTATGGAATGTCTAGCATGTTCTAGGGAATGGACTTTTATCTAATAACGTAAGAATGAATATACGCATACTCAGAATTTGTCTTGGTGGAAAAATCACTCAAGTTAAAAATAATACCAACAATGATTCATAATATGATTTTAAGGGCCAATTCATTTAATTGTCTTGTAGTGTAATTAAAGGATATATGATGAAAAATTAAATGTTATAAAAACAGTACTTAATATTTTTTAAAGTTTCATATCCAAGTTTATATTTAATAACACTGAAACAATAAATATCAGGAAAAAGTAAATATAGAGAAGCATGTTCAGGTTATCTATTGTCCTGTTACAAACCATCTGAAAACTCAATGGTCTAAAATGATAATCATCTTTATAAAAATGTAACGGGTTTATTATGTAAAATGGACATATAATAAAGTACACACATTAAAGTATACAGTTTGATAAGCACACAAATGTACACATCTATGAACCATCACCAAAATCTAGATAATGACCATATGCATAAAGTTCATGATTCTGTGGGCCAGGGATCAGGGCATGCATGGCAGAGACAACTTTACTCAGATACCAGATTTGTGGCCACAGGGGAGTTGTTAGAACAGCTGGGGTTAGAGCTCACCAGGAGAGCACTTACCTAGCCCAGCTGGGGCTGCTGGGGTGTCTAGATTGGGGCCGTGTGTTCAGGGGCCATGTGTCGTTCTCCAGTGATGTGTGCTGGGGTGAGAAGTCCAAGATGGTTCCTTGATGTCTGGTCTTGGCACCTGGGATGGAATGGCCAGTACCGTGGAGACCTAGCCCACATTATCTATGCATACAGTGGTCTCAGGATAGACTTCTTACATAGCAGCTGGCTTCCTCCCAAGCTGGAGTTCCAAAAGAGAGTGTTCCATGAGACAGGGAGTAGAAACTGCCAATCTCTAACACCCTGGCCCCCAGAAGCTGGCACAGCTTCACATCCTCTATGCTTTATTGATTAGAGCAGTCACAGAGCCCACACAGACTCCTGGAAAGGATGCTGGCACCTCCCCTTGATGGGAAAACGTTGTAGAAATTTTGGCCATCTTTAAAGCACCATAATACATGTTGGATATCCTATATTCCTGAGGGAAAGACTTCAATTTGGGGATATGGACAGACTTTATTTGCTTCTCAGAGGGGCTAATATGAGATGAAAGTGATAGTAGAATTTCCACTGACTCCTCTGTCTTCCTAGCAATGTTCTTCAAACAACCTGGCGTTGTTATGCTCTAATATACTGTAAATGTGTATGTTTTAGATACAAATACATGCAATCAATGTCATAGGGTAAATATTGCCGTGTGTTTATTTATTATGGAATATTGTATCATTGATGGTACACTTTATTCATGTAAATCATTATCAAGATTCCAAAATTATTATTATAACATCAGTTCAAGGCCAGGCATGGTGGTGCCCACCTCAGTTCCTGGAAGGCTGAGGCAAGAAGATGACAGTTTCTTGGCTAGCCTCTGCAACTTAGTGAGATCATGTTTCAAAATAAAAAGAAATAAAATAGGGCTGGGGATGTACTTCAGAGATAGAAGGTCCTTGGGTTCAATTCCCAGTACCCTCCCCTCCAATATCAATTCAGTAAAGGCATTTGAGGTAGACACATTAGATTCTAGTTATATTATATCATGCAGCCTTACCCTATTGGAAATCTACCATTCCTTACTATATAAGAATTCCATCTTTTAAAAGTTGGGGGGATTGCAACTCTATAAATGGATGTTATATTTTAACAAACTTTACATACTAGAGATCGTTTCAAATAAGATGGCTTCATATTTGCTGAATTATAAATATAACCTGAATATGTTGGATAGCATATTGAAGAAATGTCATCACACCATGGTGAAAATATATCTTTCCTTATATGTTCACCCACCATGTGAAATGTGTGAATGTAGCATAGAGTGCAAGAAAAAAAAATTATGTTAGTAAAATATATCCAGTAAATCTTTTGGAAGAACATTTTTTACTGTGGTCTTTTGGAGAACACAAGGGAAAGACAATGTATTAAGACAGTTTACACAACAAGAGGAGTACCTGGCTCACCTAAAGGAAATTAAATTATTAATCATTATTTGTATTATTTAAATATTTCTTTCAGAGGAAATGGTTACTTCTTGGGAAGGGCTACTTCATGCTGTTCTTTTGGATTTCTCTTACCCCCCAAGGGGGTCATCTCAAGTAGCATCAGTGACCCTTGTTCCTCAAGTGTGTCAGTTTCTCTGTCATCCACTTTGTGACTCACACAGGAAGAAAAAACAAAAAAGGGAGAGAAGACTCTTTTGAACATACACATGTGCTTGCATACACGTATTTCTCTATCAGAGAGATTACAAAGAACCACTGAAACCTTAGTCACTTGGGACACTACAATTAGAAGAGTGGCCAAGTGGAGCCGGGCGTGGTGGCGCACGCTTGTAATCCCAGCATTCGGGAGGCTGAGACTGGAGGATCCGGGTTCGCGGCCAGCCTCAGCTACCTAGTGAGGCACTCCGCAACTTAGTGAGACTCAGTTTCAAAATAAAGAATAAAAAAAAAACTAGGGCTGGGGGTGTAGCTCGGAGGTAGAATGCCCCTGAGTTCAATCCCCAGTTCCACAAAAAAAAAAAAAAGAAGAGTGGCCAAGTGGTAAAGAGTTTTGATCATCAGGTAAAACTACAGGTGATTTATAGGAGCAGGAAATGTACATGAAGATATAGAGTTTAAGGCAGTGACTTCCTTGGGAGAACAGAAGCAGCACTAAAAGCAAGTGATGAGAGCAACATGTTTCTTTTATTTTGCACATCTTAAACATTTGGTAGCTGAATGTTTAAATCATATTTCACATCTGCCTTTTAAGAGAGTCATGTTAGGTTATTTACTTTTAAATTGGTTTCTTTACTAAGTTATATTATTTCCATGGAGTTAGGGGATCATGTAACCAGGGTGGAAAGCAATTAAAATTAATTATTGTGCTAGAGGTTAAGCCAGGTTAAAGTAACTACTCACCCGTCAACATTCCAGACCTCTAATAGAGGTGTATGTGTGCAGGGTAGTAAATAAAGATTTGCCACATGGGGTATTAAGTTAATTAATTAGCAACAGAAGAAAGAGAAGTCACACATGATAGTAAATATAGATGGAGAGAAATTATTAAAAATGATTCCTATGCTGCTGAGCCTTAAATTCTAGAATTTCAAATATGCTTGTTCAAAATGTAGCTTTCTTGTTCTTTCTCAACAAACTTCTCCCAGATAACGTCAGAAAAGAGTGGCTTTATCTGTGGAATTCAACACAGGACTGAAATTTATTTTATATGGTTATTGATATTTATTGATATTCTCTTATATATGAGCTATTGTACTAGTTTTTTTTTTTTTTTAAAGGATGTCGTATGAAAAAGACAAGTTTCCTGCCCAAGGAGCACACAGGCAACAGGCAAGTCTTGCAAATAGATTATGAAATATATTGCCAGGGAATGGTGGTGCACACTTGTAACCCCAGTACTTGGGAATCTGAGACTGGAGGATCGCAGGTTTGCGGCCAGCCTCAGCTACTTAGTGAGGCCCTCTGCAACTTAGTGAGACCCTGTTTCAAAATAAAGAATAAAAATAGGGCTGGGGTGGGGGGTAGCTTAGAGGTAGAATGCCTCTGGGTTTAATCCCTGATACTGCAAAAAACAAACAAAAAGAGACAGAGAGAGAGAGACAGAGAGAGACAGAGAGAGAGAGAGAGACAGAGAGAGAGAGAGAGAGAGAGAGAGAGAGAGAGAGAAATATAACAGAAAATAAAACAAAACAACAAAAAAAGAAGGATCACTGTTCCAGAGAAGATTTAATGTTAAAAATGACCAAAATATGAAAAAGTGCTAGAAGAATCCTAGGCAGAATTTCTATTGAATGAGAAAGACTCCACTGGCACAGTTAACTACATAAAAACAAAATAAATGTTGTGCAGGATAAAAATTACTCTAAGTCAAAAGAAAAATGACAAGCTGGAAAAATGCAACATAAATAAAAATTCAAAGTTTTTATAAATTAGTAAAACTGCAGCATCCCAACAGAATCTGGGCAAAGGGCATGGCTGTTGAGTTGAAAAGAAATACAAATGACTCTCAAATATATTAAAATGTGCTCAGACATGCTACAAAAAATATAGAACTACAAGTTTAAATTACACCATTTTCTATTTATTACATTAGCAAAAATGAAAAAAGTTTGATAATGCCCAGTATTAGTGAAGATATGGGATAAAAATGACTTTAATATAGTAAAAGTACAAGTTGGTGGAATCTCCTGTGATAACAATTTTATAGTATGTGTGAAAACTATAAATGCATATTCTCTTATATCCAGAAAGTCTACCTTGAGGAATTCTTCCCACAGATAAACTCACACACACCAAATGACATATAGACTTTATTCTAAATTGCAGCATTGTTTGTAATGGAGGAAGAGTAGAAGCCCAAATGAGCATCAGCAGAGGCTGAGTTAAAGGCAGGGTGCATCCATGTGATGGGATATCAGAAGTTTTGTTTTTTTATTGGTAGTAACAAACCACCCCAAATCATAGTGACTTAGAACAGTGGCAATTATTTACTTTCTCTCACAATTTCAGGGGCGACTGAGCTTCGTTGGGAAGTTCTGGTCTATGTAACGTCATCTGGAAACTCAGCTAGGCTGCGGTGTCCAAGATGGCTCACCCATGTGGTTGGCAGTTGGGGCTGGCTTTTGGATAGGAAATCAGCTGAGACTGTTGACCGGGGTAAATTAGCATTAGCTGTCCTCCATGTGGCCTCTCCATGGCTTGGGCTTCTTCCAGCATGGTGGCTAACTTCCCAAGGAGAGTGTTCCCAGGGCATAACACTGCCGTTTTCTCAAGAGCCAGCCTCAGAAACTATACAGTATCGCTTCTATGTCATTGTATTGAGCAAAAGAAGCTACAGAGCCAGCCCAGATACAAGGGGTGGAAAGTGGAGGCCACATCTTAATTAGAAGTGGCAAAGAATCTGACAGCCATCCATCTACCAAACTATGCATCTATAAAACAGAAAGAGGTAATGATGAATGTATATCACCTGTATTTATATGTCTATACCATGATAGTATTTATATCTACAAAAATATGAGTGAGGGAGAATATATCTATTTACTTACATATGCCAAAAATATCTTTATAGAATACACAAAATCTATATAGTTGGGTCCAGATGTGGAAGAATGATCACTGATTTTCTTTATACCTGTTGACATTTAAACAATAAGATTATATTACCTATTTCAAAATGTTAAACTCTTTTTTTTGTTTTGAAGCAGGGTTACACTTGTTTGCTGAGAGTCTCACTAAGTTTCTAAGGCTGGCTTTGAACCTGTGATCTTCCTGTATTAGCCTCCCAAGTATTGGGATTATAGATGTGGGCCACCACACCTACGTAAACTCTTACTTTCAGCAAGTATTACAGGGTACATTTCTCAAACAAAAAATTAAAATTACATTCTCAAACAAAAAATATTTGGTACAGAGTGGGAAATAAGATATTTATCCCTGAAAAATCTGTCATTTTGGTAGTGTTTATATTCATAATGTGATTAAAGCTCAGAGAATAGAGAACTGACTACCCGAACGGGGAGAGAATGGTCCAGGGTGACCACCACAAAGAGGTGGATTTTGAGCTAGGTCTTGAAGAGTGAAAAGGTGGCCTGCATGTAAGGTAAGTTGAGTAAAAAGAAACTGGGATGAGTCGAGCCTGATGGGTGTGTGTGTGTGTGTGTGTGTGTGTGTGTGTGTGTGTTAGTTATTAGAAATTGAACCCAGGGGCATTCCACCTCGAAGCCACACCCCCAGTCCTATTCTATTTTTTATTTTTGATACAGGGTATCAATAAGTTGCTGAGGGTCTCTCTAACTTGCTTAGGCCGGCCTTGTATCTGTAATCATCCTGTCTCAGCCTCCCAAGTGCTGCACTTACAGGCCTTGCAGCTTCTATTCTTTTTTTTTTTTTTTTTTTTTTTTTTTTTTGCGGTACTGGGGATGGAACTCAGGGGCATTCTACCTCCGAGCTATACCCCCAGCCCTATTTTTTATTCTTTATTTTGAAACCGAGTCTCACTAAGTTGCGGAGTGCCTCACTAGGTAGCTGAGGCTGGTCGCGAACCCGGATCCTCTGGTCTCAGCCTCCCGAATGCTGGGATTACAAGCGTGCGCCACCACGCCCGGCTTGCAGCTTCTATTCTTAATGTGAGAGAGGAGGTAACACCATTCCTTGAATCTGACTGCTTAAGAATGAGGAGGACTTGAAGAGAATGGAAAAGCTTAGGAAATGAGTAAGAGAAGTAAGAATGGTCCACTAGCTAGATCAATAATATATTAGTTCGCAACACTTCATCGGCACAGCCATGAGGTTCTTCTCTGCTTACTCAGGTACAGAGGAAACATAATAAATGGATCCAGGATTGAGGTGGCAGAGTACAGGAGTGAGAGAAGGGCAAAAGAATGTGGACAGACACTAAGATGAGAGAGTTAAAGCTCTGGGCCACGCAGATGGGGGACAATAGAAGATAAGCCACATCCTCGAGGACTCAGGATGGTCATGGGTAAGAGGGGTGAAGTTAGACAAAGAGAAAGTAATGTGATTATGGATCTGAAGTTGAAGATTTCAAGCATGGGATGATTCTGGAGGAAGATACAGTCCAAGGAGTGGCTGAATGTGGAGTATTACTTCTAATACTGGTTGTTAGAAGTGTAGTGACACTTAATTTGGCGACACTACTTTTTGGCCAAAAAATGCAAATTGGGTAAGTCCTCTTATAACACTGGGGCATGATTCTAATGACTTTATTTTATAAACCCAAATAAAGACACATGGTTTATAATGGTCCCCTCCTTTTTGATAACTTATTGATATATTTGAGAAAAAAGACAAATACAGTATACAGGATGTTAGTACCATGTAAGAAAGCCCAGGAATCACAGTTTATGTAGACATTATAACTCTAACTTGAATAGTGACAAAGAATGATAATGAAAGAATTAAGTACTTTCAATCATGTTTGAATTAAAACAATTGTGGGCTAGGAATGCAGCTCAGGAGTAGAGTGCTTGCCTAACATGTGTGAAGCCCTGGGTTCAAGCTCCAGAATCACCCCCCCCCCCCCAAAAAAGAAGAAATACATCATTTTTGGACTATAAACTTGAGAGAAGAGACAGCTTATTAACTCATTACTTTTTTTTTTTTTTTGCGGTATTGGGGATTGAACTCAGGGGCATTCTACCTCCGAGTTATACCCCCAGCCCTATTTTTTTATTCTTTATTTTGAAACCGAGTCTCACTAAGTTGTGGATTGCCTCACTAGGTAGCTGAGGCTGGCCGCGAACCCGGATCCTCCGGTCTCAGCCTCCCAAATGCTGGGATTACAAGGGTGCGCCACCACACCCGCCAACTCATTACTTTCTAATACTACATTTGCACCCTTGCTCCCTGCGTTCCCCAAAGCTCTGCCAATATTTAGTTTAGTGAAGGTCAATAGTAAGGCATAAATAATACCTCTTGTTTAATTTATCGGCTGGTGATTTTATGTATATCTTTGGAGGAGATGCATCTTAGCTAGAATTACCCCCCCCCCCAGAAGGATGGGTGTATTCTTTCTTATTCTCCTCCAAGTCTAGAGAACAGGCTATTTCCCTGTTCATATTCCAAATTCCTTAGGAAAACAGAAACTACAACAAAACCACACCAGTAACTTCCACTCACATGTCAGTTTTAAAACAACTTGGGAAAGGTCAGCCTATTTGACTTCCTTCTATTGTTGAGTTTACCCAGTTCCTGATTATATTACAGTCTGGTGGTGATTTTTAAAGGAGATTCCTTTATCTGTTTCAGTTTTCTAAGCAACATAAATTAACCAGGAGCTTTCTTTTCACACTGAATACTATTTGTCTTGGGAAAAGATTAACTTTGATAAAAAAAAAAAAAAAAAGAACCATTCTCTTTAGGGGCCTTTGCTAGAACATTGATAGCACTGAAGTGGAAACCTGTTGAAGAGGGGCAGGAGGGAACCAAGGAAAGCTCACCAGTGACACAAAGAGGTCACTGGAGTGTACTATCCCAGTTCCAATACCAAGGACACTCCTCTGTAGATTAAGCACAAACTATGGCTTTGGATTGTTTTGATTTCTATTACTTTGAAATTATTAGTTTTTTCCCAATTTTCTGAAAATATACTTTTATTTTAGTTTAATTTAGTTTATTGTGATACTGGGAATTGAACCCAGTGGCATTCTACCTCTGAACTATACCCCCAACCCTATTTTTTAAATTTTACAATAGGGAGGGTCTCAGTAAGTTGCAGAAGGCCTCATTAAGTTGCTCGGGCTGGCCAAAACCTGTGATCCTCCTGTCTCAGCCTCCCAAATACTGGGATTACAAGCATACACCACCACACCCAGAAGACAGAGATGGAAGGATCATAGGTTCAAAGCCAGCCTCAGCAATTTAGTGAGACCATGTTTCAAAATAAAATAAAATAAGGCTCAGAGGTAGAATGCCCCTGGGTTCAACCCCCAGTACCTCAAAAACAAACAAAAAATTGAAAATATGCTTTTATACCATGCAGTGGTTGAGGTATGACATAACAAAAACTATTCCTAAGAAAATCTTTTAATCTGTCTTATGAAAGATTCAGAACATATGCCATTTTTATATTTGTCATGTTATCAACTGTTATTTTACTTTTCAACTTCTAACTCAAGTCTAGAATTTTCCAGTTTTCTTTTTTATATCAGATAAGTGATTTGATTTATGAGTTATGCTTTAACAGTAGATGAATATTTTCCAAAGGTTTCAGAGCAACCTGCATGAAAAAAATGACTTCATAAATATATTAAGTGCTATAAAAATACACAAATCTCTGAAAGGACCTAAATTACCACATTCCTCAGGACTGAATAGTGTAACTCCCCTAATCTCTGTTTAATTTTTATTTACTTTTTCATTTAAGTTTATTGGTGCATTGTAATACATATTATACATCTTTGTGAGGTACAAGCTGGTAGAGTCATACATGCACACAGGTCTCAGTTAAACCTCAATGCCCACCCCACTCCCTCCGCCGCCCCACCTCTCATGTTCTGTTTAGTTATTGACTTTGATATTTTTGTAAATGTACATCGTGTGCATTGGGGTGTTTCCTCCTCTCCTCCCTCCATTATCTTCAGATAGGTCGCCTTCTTTGCTCATCAAAGATTTTCCTTCTTCTTCTAGAGTCCCTCCTATGACCCACTTTCTCCTTAGTTTCCACAAATTAACATAGTTCATTTTTTAATACTGTACAGGAAAATCTGGTAGATAAAGTGAAATTCAACATATTCAACATGAAAAAGGAAGTGAATATTAAAGGTACTTGTAAAACACAAACACACACTACACAAACAGTGTGGGGGTGTTCTGGGGAGGGTTGTGCTGGATTAGGTATGTGTATAACAACATTCCTTTCTTAGATTACTTGAGTATGTCCCAGGGACAAGCCTGTCTTTAAAGTTTGAATAAAGCTACTAAAGTGAGTAAGTGAGTGTGTGTGTGTGTGTGTGTGTGTGTGTGTGTATGTGTGTTGTATGTATATATGGATCCTCAGTGGTTAGAATCTGCCTCCCAAACAAGAAAGCTCTACCTAGGGCCTGGGTGGAAAGCAGTGGCTCTGTGCATAAATTCTGCTTTGTTGGATTGGAGCATGACCTTGGGCAATTTACCCAGTCTCTCTTAGTCTCAAGTTCCTTATCTGTGAAAGAAGGACAAGAGAACTACCTCAGAGGGTTGCTGTGAGAACCCAGTGAGGGAATAATGTAAGTAAATCACAGTATTGTATTCATTGTTCGGCACATAGAACACGCAACCATTCCAGGGAATACTCAGTCCAGTTTTTAAGTTTGATTGTAGACTCGATATGAACCATAAGAGTAGTGGAAATTTCAAAACAAAAAAAAGATAGCGATAACAAACTTTGACATTTCCCTGTATCATTTTGACTGGATAGAGGTTTGGCATAAATAAACTCTTGCCTAAGGGAAAAGAGCTGGGTTCTAGCACTGCGAGGACCACTCAAAGACTGACCTCACCAAGAGTCTCTTGTTAGCAATTCAATAGCTGAGCTGCTGGGCTTCCTTGGAGTTCGGTCCAGATCAAAGTGTTAATGGTGAATTTTAAACCTTACACATATTCTGCTTGAATTGCAGTGGAAAGTGATAGTATTTTATTTAATAATGCATTTAACTTTGTTAGCAATCTCAGTTTAAATCACTGTGCATGTGGTATACCAGGTAAATGACAGGATTTTGATTTTCATGGGGTGTAAAGTTTTAAAACTCATTAACATTTTTCACATTTACTATTTCATTTTATTACATAAGGTAGCATGTGAAATTTAAACTTGGAACTGTTTTTAAAGAAAGTTTAATCCAGAAAATAAGGTATGTAAAAGTGACATATTAAAAAGCAAACGTGAAGAAAATACAGAGAAATACCGGAGTATCTTATAGTCACAATGACTAAAGATCATTGAATTTTCCCGCCTTTCATCCTGTTATAAACAGGCTGCCTCAGTGCTCAACCATGATGTGAATGGGTCCTGCAGAAAAGGTGCTGTGCAGAATCCACGTGGCTGGGCTTGATGCTTTGGTGACAGATGAAAAAACAGAGGTAAAGGGACTCGCCCCAGGCTTCTTGAGAGAGGGTTTCTTATTGGCTGCTAGACCTCTTTCCAAACTCCGTGCTGTTGAAATAAAAGTTGACCTATTAAATCCAGACATGTTGTTTGGTTAAAATCAGTAGAGAAAACAAAACCCTTCTAAATCTTTAAAAAGTCACGGTTTGAATATGTTCACCAAGTTTATATGCTAACACCATGCTCTTGGACTTTCCAGCCTTCAGAACTGTGTACCAAATGAATTTCTTTGCTTTATCAATTTTTGGTCTCGGGTATTTGGTTACAGCAACAGGAAACAGACTAAGAAACCAGGGGATTGATTTTTTTTTTTTTTAACTTAAAGAGAATTTAAAAATGCATCCAAAGGAAGAACACAGAACAAAGTAAATAGTGCATAGCTATTTGTACAACAATAGTGATAACCCTTTAAAAGCAGTCTAATAGTTCCCTCAGGGTGAAGGTAGGTGGGTATCACACTGAAGGAGCTCACTGAAGGAGCTGGGTCCTGGTAGCCTTTCGCAGCCTGATATGGTGCCTGATGGTGCTCACAGTGGTTTCCCATCTCATTGTTTTAATTTTGTGGGAGTATGTTTTAGGTGCCTCACAAAATCAGGGATTCTTTAAAGAATCTATAAAATGTAGGTTAAAAGAGGCCATTGAAGAGCAACTGAAAGAGGCAATGGGGAAAATTCAGATCATGTGTAGTAGCAGCAAGATGAGATAGGACCAAGATGCAAGATGTTTCCTTGTATATCTGGAGAATATATCTAGCCTAGGTGTTATGCCACTCATCTTTTTTTTTTTTTTTTTTTTTTTATTGCAGTACTGAGGATTGAACCCAGGGACATTCTACGACTCTGAGCTACACCCTCAGCCCTATTTTTTTTTTTTTTTTTTCTGGTACTGAGGATTAAACTCAGGGACATTATTATTTTTTTTTTTTTTTGCGGTACTGGGGATTGAACTCAGGGGCGTTCTACCTCTGAGCTACACCCCCTGCCCTATTTTTTATTCTTTATTTTTGAAACAGGGTCTCACTAAGGTGTGGAGGGCCTCACTAGGTAGCTGAGGCTGGCCTTGAACCCTGATCCTCTGGTCTCAGCCTCCTGAATGCTGGGATTGGAAGCATGCGCCACCACACCCGGCTTATTTTTATTCTTTATTTTGAAACAAGGTCTCACTAACTTGCGGAGGGCCTCGCTAAGTAGCTGAGACAGGCCGAAAACCTGTGATCCTCCTGTCTCAACCTCCCAAGTACTGGGATTACAAGCATGGGCCACCACGCCCCGTTCCACTCTTATCTTTTAAATTTCAAAATAGATAGAAACATATATGAATAGAGCTTTCTGCTTTCTTTGATTTTATCCTGGTCAATTATTCATACCATGGTCTTTATGATCCACATGCTCACATCTGCCCTTGAAAGGCAAAAACCATTTACTTTGCTGGTGTTCCTCACAATGTACAACACAATGACAGGGTAAAACAGTTTCATTAAATTTGTCTCATATTATAAAGGTGAGGGAAAGGGAGAAAGAGATCTCTGGTTTTCTAGGTTGGTATCCATTCTTCCAAAAATGCTATGCCTGCAACTTCTGATTTGTCACAGCTTGTCAGCTGAGTGTGAACCTATATTTTCATTCACAGTCTACAAAGGCTTATTCTAAACTGCAAACCACTCCAATCAAAAAGCAAAAGCAAGCCGGGCATGGTGGCGCACGCTTGTAATCCCAGCATTCGGGAGGCTGAGACCAGAGGATCCGGGTTCGCGGCCAGCCTCAGCTACCTAGTGAGGCCCTCCGCAACTTAGTGAGACTCGGTTTCAAAAATAAAGAATAAAAAATAGGGCTGGGGGTGTAGCTCGGAGGTAGAATGCCCCTGAGTTCAATTCCCAGTACCGCAAAAAAAAAAAAAGCAAAAGCAAAAACAAAAGCAAGCGGTCTGGCATCCAATTCGCTGGCAGCCAGAGTAGTAATGTGTTGGTGACTCCATTAAGTTTCTTTGCTGATTTCCATTTGGGCTGTGTCTACATCACTGAGGGGATGCTCACACACTCACACTGCCCTAGGAACAAGGCAACATCTGCACAAAAGCAGACAAAGATTATCCTGACAATTAAACGAACTGGTTACTAATGCTATTGTCAATTATCTCCTATAAGAATTTCAATTAAGTGAAAATCAAGGGCTGCTCTCAGAAGCCGTATGGTGCCGTGAAGAAAGGACCCCACGCCCATCAGTTAAGGAGCTCAGGTTCCTGCCCTGGCACTGCCAAAGCCTACCTATGAAAGCCAATGATCACCTGGCACCGGCCACACTTAGACAAGTTCTCAGAAAGGACCTGCTGCTTCAGTAACCCACAGCAACTCAAAAGAGGCTCATATTAGACTAAAAGAAAAAGAGGAACAGACATACCAGAGAGACAGAAAGGACTGAGCTCAAAGAGAAACTGCTGAGAGTGGCTCCCAGGAAAGTAATGATAACTCACTTTTAGTGCTTTAGAATATGCCAAGCACTTTAAAATAGTTATTAACCCATTTTTATTGGAACAAGTAATGAATTGATCCCCATCCTTCCAAACTCCACTTATTGAGCTCAGGAGTTGCTGCTTTGCAATGCCAAGTCTCAACCACTTTTCATGTATTATTTCTAGTTGATAAAATGAGCTTTAATGAAAAAGCTTAATTGTGTTGTATTGCAGGAACAGGCTCAGAGAGGTTGAGTTTCAGAGACACACAGCTAGTGTGTGACAGCACTTCTCTGGACTGGAGATTTGGGCAAAGCTTTCCATAGCTTCAAGCTGCTCAGAGGAAACGGGGCCTACCAGTTGGGAAGATTCTCATTCCATACACTCTGGGAGGGTCCCCCTTGATAGAAAAATGCTTCCTATTCTTTAAGTAGATTGCAGTGAAAAGAGAAGGAAGAGATGGAAAAAAGAGGGAATCTGAGAGAAGAGAAAGAAGGGGCAAGTAGAAGGCGAAAAATTAGAAAGTAAGAAAAAAAAAGGGAATAGTTAAGTGGGTCAGTGTAATAAAAGGAGGCTGAATAAAGATTCCATTTTCTGTAGAGTAATAAAATGTCTTTTGCCATGTTATGACCTCAGATACAGGGTACTATTTTCTCCAGATGTGACACCTACTTCCAAGGGAGCTTTAGATAGGGAACAAGTGACATTGCCAAGTCAAGGAAATGCAAAACAGATACTCTGCAGTCCAGAAAACATTTTTTTTTAAAGAGGTAGATCTATTTTATTCATTCATTTTGATAAGTTCAAGTTAGTTTTTACCATAACATTATTATAACTTTTATACCAGATGTGCTATAAAATTTTATGTAAGCTAAGTGTTTAATAATAGGAGGCCATAGGACAATTCTGGGATCTGAAATTCTCTGCAGAGAAATGGGCTGAGTGTGTCCACAGTGTAGGTGTGTGTAGGATGGTCTTCTGCATTTGCTGTTCACAATGTCCAATTCACTAGTCTCTTTACCAACACTTGCAAATGCAATATATGGATGTAGAATATGTTACAATTCTAATAACCATAGCAACTAAATTTTATCAGACCCATTCTTTCCTAGCACAGCCTTCTCTAATCATCTACTTTAAACTGCATTTCTCCCTTATCCCCATTATTAATTCTTTTTCAATAGCATACTAGATCACTCTAACATTTTCCCTTATTCATATTAGCTGTCCCCCCTTGTGAGAATGTACCTGGGGCCAGGTTATTTACTTTGTTCGCTGCTCTATCCC
This sequence comes from Graphiurus murinus, assembly GCA_004027655.1. Classification (NCBI taxonomy): domain Eukaryota; kingdom Metazoa; phylum Chordata; class Mammalia; order Rodentia; family Gliridae; genus Graphiurus; species Graphiurus murinus. Next base: position 32,211 of record PVLC010012764.1, read on the forward strand.
CAGTGCCTGGTTCGGGGCCTACATGAAATGGGTCCTGGAAAGCAGTCACTGAAAGAGTGCCTGAGCAAGTGAAGGCCTTGTTCCAAGAGCACACATCTGCTTGCATGCATTCCACGTGTTGCATCATTGGAAGTTAGTCAGTGAGTCTTTAGAAAGGTTGACTTAGCAACATCTCACAGGTAGTAAGTACCAGATCAGAGCATGTGCCAGGCCTTCTGATTACAAGGCCCTTGAACAACTAAGTTATACAATACTAGGTCCTGTGTGTGTGTGTGTGTGTGTGTGTGTGTGTGTGTGTGTGTGTGTACATGCTCATGTGCATGTTAACCATGCAGTTAGATTGTCCTAAAAGGGACATTCTCATAAAAAAACTCAGTTATAGACAACCAACAGATGATAACAGTACAACATAGAATAGCTAAAAGATATAAATAAGCCAGGCGTGGTGGCGCACACTTATAATCTCAGAACTTGGGAGGCTGAGACCAGAGGATCCGGGTTCACAGTCAGCCTCAGCTACTTAGTGAAGCTCTCCGCAACTTAGCGAGACTCTGTTTCAAAATAAGGAATAAAAAATAGGGCTGGGGGTGCAGCTCAGAGGTAGAATGTCCCTGGGTACAATCCCCAGCACCACACACACACACACACACACACACACACACACACACACACACACACACAAAGATATAAATGTTTAGCTTTCTCTAGTTTCTGTGAAGAAAAGAATTGCTGGTGGGAGTAGAAAAATGTAATAAATGTAATAATGAAATTTTTTCATCACATTTGTGAGGGGGGGGGTTGTGGTGCTAAGGATTGAACCCAGGGTGTTCTACCTACAAGCAATACCCCAAGCCCTACTTTATTATTTATTGGAAATAGGGTCTTGATAAATTGCTGAGATTGACTTCAAACCTGAAATCCTTCTGTCTCAGCCCTGCAAATACTGAGATTACAAGGATACTTCACCATACTTAGCTATATTTTTTCAAAATACAAGGTACCCATAAAAATCCAATTTGCTAATTTTCCTAAACACGTTGGCACAATCTCTTTTCCAAGTGTTCCATAGTATATCTTGTTGTCTTATAGTTTTAAGATTAACCCGATGCTTCTCAGAATAAGAGAGGGTTTGACTTTCATTCAGGACAACCAATTCCAACTCTGTTCTTAACTCCATTTGAACTAGGAAGACAGTGAACATCCGTCTACTTTGGAGTTTGAGGTGGTGTCAAGTGTTCCTGGCAATACAGAGGAGATCTAAAAATAGAAAAATGGAACCAGTGAAGTGTTCAGTACAGTGTGTTGGAATTATGATGTTGTCAATATGATGCTCACTTAAGACTTACTTTTAGTTTCTTTCAGTTTTCCAGTTTTGCAAGCTAAATTTAAATAGTTCACGTATAAGCGCTACCCTGAAATTAGAGGAAACATCATGGCATCTTTCAGAGCCAGGAGAACTGGATTCAGATTCCAATTCTGCCACTCACTTGCTCTATAACCTTGGACAAGTCGCAATTCATTTCCTTAGCTGGGACATGAAAGAATCCTGCCTGCCCTGGCTGCTGCTGCGGAGGGAAGATCATAATTAAATGGAGCACGTGAAGGATTTTGTAAACTATAAAGTGCTCTACAAATGTTAACATTTAACTCAAGAGATTTGTCTTATACTTTGGATAGAATAAAAAAGGAGAACTGAAACGATACAGTTTTTTGTTTATTGCATTACACTGTAATGCAGATACAGTATAGTTCATACATTTTAATAAAAATGTATTTGTCAAAGCATTTGTATTAAAAATAATTAACCAGCCGAGTGTGGCAGCGCATGCTTGTAATTCCAGCATTTGGGAGGCTGAGACCGGAGGATCCTGGTTCTCGGCCAGCCTCAGCTACCTAGTGAGGCCCTCCGCAATAGGGCTGGGGTACAGCTCGGCAGTAGAATGCCCCTGAGTTCAATCCCCAGTACCACACACAAAAAAAATTAACCTACTGTAGTATTTTATATATGAGAAAGTCATATCTTATTTACATAAATTTGTTTCCACAGTTTGTTTGTTTGTTTACTTATTTATTTATTTTGTGGTACAGGAAATTAAGCACAGGAGCATTCTACCTCCCAGCTACACCCCCAGACCTTTTTATTTTTTGTTTTGAAACAAAAGGTTTCAAACTCTCGGGTTTCTGAGAGTCACTTTATTGCTAAAGTTGTCCTCAAACCTGCAATCCTCTGTCTCAGCCTCCCAAATACTGGGATTACAGGTGTGTGCCACACACCTGGCTTATATTTTTGTTTTATGAGTATGTTCCTATGGTTCAAAAACTAGAAGTTTAAAAAGATAGTCAATAGAAAATATTCTCCCATCCATGTCCCATGATGGCCTGGTTTCTATGCCCTTTCCAGTGAATGAATGCCCCTTCTGTATATGTCTTATATATCATTCTGACTATGTTTATGTGTATGTGAGCATTAGGTCACATACTGTGGAGGAACTGTGTGCCTCAAGGGATCGCCCACATCCAGGAGCTCAGGGCTCTCCCCCACATGTCACCATAGCTCAAGATGAAGATCAGAGGTAGGCAGGATAGTATGAGCCACAGGGCATACTCATACATGCGAAGGGCAGGAGAGCAGGTGCTGCTTCAGTGAGAAATTTTTTTTCCAGGTGAAACCCAGCAGTCCATCCGACCCCTTTCTCTCTGAGCCTGAAGAAAGGTCAGTAAGGGACCCTCAAATGTAAGGCTCCCTCTGCTAAGATTGCATTGTAGAAGAGCCTACCAGGGGAGGAGTACTTAATGCAGAACAAGCCAGAGGTAGCAACGCATGCCTGTAATCCTAGGACTTGGGACGTTGAGACAGGAGGACTGCAAGTTCAAAACTGGCCTCGGCAACTTACCAAGACTCTCAGTAACCTAGTAAGACCCTGTATCAAAATAAAAAACAAAATTGGGGTGGGAGTGTAGCTCAAAGGTAGACTGCCTCTGGGTTCAATCCCCAATTCCCTCCTCCCCCAAAAAGGAATACAGAACAGCATTCAGGCACTCATTTTACTTTGCAATGGGTATTTAAAACATTAAAGATTAATCTCTTAGGTCAGCCTTTAGCTAATTAAGTTGTTCTTGAAGATTTTGAGAATCTAAGATGATGTAAGATATTTTGTCAGAAAATTTTTGGAACTTTAGGGAGATTTGTTTAAAAATAGCTGGTCTGATATCTTTTCTTGAACACTGTGTTCTGAGACACACACACACACACAAACACACACACACACACACACACACACACACACACACACTATCTGTTACCAGTGACAGAATGGATGGGTGGGATTCTTAAGTGTCACCTATATTTACTTCTTCCTACCTGCCTTCAGCTGCTCTAAAATTATCCAAAAATTGTAGTTTGAATTTCAAAGACATCTCAAAATTCATTTTTTGCTGCAATATGCGATCCTAAAATTCTTTTAACTTTTTTTGTTTTATATTTTGTTTGTGTAATTGTTTTCATGTGTTTCTATTTTCTGGAACCTGAAAAGTAACGACAGCTCTACATGCTTTGTCCCAGAAGGGCCGCTTGGCAGAAAACACCTTGGAGTCACGAACTCATAGAAGTTTGTCATTTCTCTTCTTTCTGTGACTTTAAGCTGAGCTTCATAGTATATGTTCATCAAAAAAATTAGATAAAGAAAGAGATACTGAGGATTCCAACTTGTTTGTATCTGTCATGACTTTTTTAGATTTAAATAATTTGTATACAGGTCAAGCATATGCAAAAGAAGAAAGAAAAAGCTAGAATGCTGCGTGGTGAGAGTTAAATGCTTATGATGCCCCAGCAAAATGTAAATCTCCAGCAGAATCTCAAATGTGATTATTTCATGTCACCGAATTTTCTTTCCAAATCTTAGTCTGGATTCCCCTCAAACAAAGCCTGAAACAAAGACTTGTATATGGGTAGTTTGTTTGGGGGTATAATTGCAGGGAGCAGGAATGGGACACAGGGGGACATGGAAAGGGGAAAGAAGGGAACCCAGTACAGAGGCGCTTGGGAGTGTCACCACTCCTGGCTACCTACAGATCTTTCTATTGCTTCAACAGCTGCAAAATTGAAGCGCAATATGACAGATGCTGATCCTCCCACATTCCTAGACCGCATAAGAAGGGTGTGAAGTTTTATTCATAGTGTTTTTTTTATACATCTTGATTTTAAAAATATTATTTACCTTGCTTATTAAATTTTGGAGTACCTTCTTAAATTTTGCACCCAAGGCTGTGCTTCACTCTCCTCACCCAGTCTCAGAGACCTGCTATGTCTATAGCCTTCTGTCTTCTAATCCTCTCTCCCTGGGCAATATGCATTGAGAGGGGGAGGGGTTAGTGAGCTAAGAGAGAAAAGCCAGCTCATCACCTCCCCTGAAGACTGTCAAGCAAAGCTTTAGGTTTCAATTGAGTTTGGGGGTGCAGGTTAAGCATTCCTAATCCCTAAATCTATAATCCAGAATCTAAAATGCTCCAAAATCCAAAACACTTTGAGTGCTGACAAGAGGCCACAATAGAAATTCCATACCATAAGACTTCACTTCATGCACAAAATTATTTAAAATATTATAGAAAATTACCTTCAGGTTATGTATATAAGATCTACATGGAACATAAAAGAATTTTGTGTTTAGATTTGGGTTTCAGCTCCAAGATATCTCATTATGATATATACAAATATTCCAAAATAAAAAAATGTCCAAAATCCAATAAATAAATAAACAAATAAGCAAACAAGCAAGCAAGCAAGGGAAGGGAAGGTGTGAGGAGCTGTCACAGTTATGAGTTGGATTCCTCCAAGGGAGATGATCTTCAAATCAATACTTAGCCCCAAGCCTTTGGATAAAGAGTACTCAACCTTATCCCATTTCCTATATACCCTATTTCCTATTCCTGTTTTATTTTCTTATAAAATACATATCTCTGTTTATTGTCTGACTTTTCTCATTAGAGTATAAGCTTCATCAGAGCAGGCATTTTGCCTATTTTGTTTATTGTTTTTCCAGCTCCCCAAACAGTGCCTGAAGTATAGTAAACATTCAATAAGTACTTATTGAATGCATGCAATACCAGAAGTCTAGATGATCAAAGACATCAAAATGGATTGTAATTTAAACTTTCCAATCAGATATATGTTATTTTGTAATTGCTGTCTCATGAGCCACAGTTCTTCATAAGCTTCATGTTTATGGAATCACTTGACATAAATCCTTTCTTAAAAACATATGGTCTGTGAGTGAACCAAGAGAGAGCACTTACAAAACATGCAGTGTGACAACTCGCAGTTCCAATTTTCCATTTGGTAAATGTATTGTTTGTCCTGTATCTACGATCTCAATCCACAGAGTGTTTTCATTTTTTCGTGGACACCAAATGTTCAATTTGGCTCATGAAATACTTTTGTTTATTTTCTTCTCAAATGAGTTAAACAGTTGAGTTGTCATGAGTTTTTTGTTTCTTTCATTCTCTCTCTCTCTCTCTCTCTTTTTTTTTTTGTTAATCTTAAAGAACATCCTCAATGCTATCACACATGAAATACTGTTATGAAAACCATTTATTTGATTTTTAAAATCACATCACTTTATTTATCCAAAGGGTTGAGGAGACCTTGGAGGGAGCAATGCACCAAGAAGTGTTCTTATTCCGTAAAGTGAATATATCTGTTGTTCATATTCTGATTATAAACACCGAAGAAAGTAATAAAACATACACTATATTACATGGTAATTTAAAAGTGTTTATTGTGGATATGTTCAAACATATAAAGTAGGCAGAATAGGAAAGCCATGTACCTATCATGTAGCTTTAATAATTACCAACTCCTGGCTAATTCTGTTTCATCTATATCTTCACATACTTATTCCTTCAGAGATTATTTTGAGGAACATTCCAGACATCAAATTATTTCATCTATAAATATTTCAATCTACATATTTAAAAGATATGAGATCCTCTAAGTAATTACAATCTTAAAAACTTACAGTCCTGAGGGTCAAAAGGGAAATTATTTTTAATGTGCTTTTATTGATGCATTATCATCTCACATCATAATGTAAATCATGTTGACATTGACTTACCTGAGCACAGCACTTGGTGCCCCCTGCTGCCTCCCAGTCTCCCCTCTTCCCATACATAGTACTGAGACTTAAGGTTAACATTGAGATCTTCAAAAAGGGAAATTATTGAATGGCCAAATTTCATAGCATTACTGAATTTGCATGCATCTATTTGTTATGTAAATGTTATAGTTTGAATTTTTTTTTTTTTTTTTTTGCAGAACCAAGAATCAAACCAGTACCACTTTACCACTGAGCTCCATCTCTAGCCCCTTTTTAGCTTTTTATTTTGAGACAGGGTCTTACTAAATTGCCCAGGCTGGCCTTGAACTTTCAATCCTTCTGCTTCAGCTTCCCAAGTAGCTGGGATTGCAGGTGTGCACCACCACGCCCAACTGTAGTTTGAACCTTGACTGTCCCCAATGTGATGAAAGCTTGTTCTCCAGCTCACTGTGCTCTTGGCAGGAGTGGAACCTTTAGTAGATGCAACCTAGTAGAAAGAAGTTAGGTAATTGGAGCCATGCCTTGGAAAGGGATATTGGGACTCTGGCCCCCTTCTGTATCTCTCTTTTGCTTCCCAGCTGACGTAAGGTGAGCAGCTTCCTTCTCCATGTGCTTTCCCCATGATGTATTGTACTTCCACAAGTGCAAAAGCAATGGGGCCAGTTGACCATGGACTATGACTAATGAAACCTTGAGCCAAAGTAAACCTTTCCTCTTTATAAGTTGATTATCTCAGATATTTTGTCACACTGATAGGAAGCTGACTAACATGATGTATTAAGATCTTTTTCTTCTTTTGAGCAAGCACAATTTTGGATAAACCATAAGGTATCTGACTGGAGAGATCAGGAAGGAGTAATGGCAATTTCTCTGCCCTCATTTAGATTTTTAGTCTTTTGGAATCTTTAATGTGTTGCCTATATGAAATACTTATTTTCTTTCTAAAATAGAGGTAAGGTTGAAGAGAATGAGACATCAACACAATTTTGTTCTAATTAATAATGTTTATAATGTTTCTTTCCATAAGAATTAGAGGCAAGAGTGTGATAACATTTTTCTCTCAGAACACCCAGATTTATAAATAATTCTCATCAAAACCTGTCCTGGGGGCTTGTCCCAAGATCATGGTTGTAGATAACCTCCTAGGGAAAAAAGGGATATTTATGGGGATGGGGTACTGGGGATTGAACCCAGAACATTCTACTACTTAGCTACACCTCCACTCTTCTGATTTTTCATTTTGAAACAGGGTCTCTCTAAGTTGTTGAGGATCTTGCTAAATTGCTGAGGCTGGCCTTGAATCTGCAATCCTCCTATTTCAGCCTCTCAGGTATTGGGATTTCAGGCATGTGGCACCATGGTCAGCTAAAAAAAATTTTTTTTAGTACTTTTTTTTTTTTTTTAGTTGATATGAGTCAAAATGTCAGCTGCTAAGTTCCTTTTTAACATCTTTATTCTTTCTAGGAAAATAATGTTGACTAATTTGTATTGCTGAGATCCTGAATCAAATAAGAGAAAGAGTCCAGAGCTAGATGTTAGTAAACAGAAAAATTATTCTTCAGGTCTATCTGTAAAGCAATGATCTGATATGTAATGTATGGTAGTTTAGAACTTAGGAACAGCCACATGTTCCTCTTACTCTGTAGGTATTACAGGCAGTGTTTATATGATGGCTTAGCTCAGTCTTGACATAGGGAGCCCTTCATAGTTCAGAAGCATTCTGAAATTATCCCAAGACTAGGTTGTAGAAGGTTGATGAGTCAAAGGTAAAATAAATGTTTAGACAGTCATGAACACACACACACACACACACACACACACACACACACACACACATAGAAAGTGCTACTAATTCTGCAATAGATATTGAATCATTTGAGTGGATTTGAATGTTAAGTAGTTTAGTCAATAAAATCAAATAGACACTTTTTAAGAAGTGATTTACAATTTGTTTTATAAATATCATCAACAGACTTCTAGATCTTGAAAAGCCTTGGAGTGCATCTAGCCAGCCATCTCCTATTATCCCTAAGAAAACTCAGCAATGAGACTACCTGACTTGGCCAAGGTGACAGATAATCAGAAATTAAGTCACAGATGAAAACAGAGGCCTTAGGACTTTTCTGTGAAAAATTAAGTATCATGAGTTTAATTTTGGTCTTACAATATGAAATATCCCTGTTTTCAATTACGAATATGTATAATACTTATTAAACTAAAGGTGTATAATAGTTGATAGAAAAGAGATTATAACAAAAATATTAGTACTTTCCATTCCATTTTTTGCAATGCTAGAGAAAGTATTAATATCTTCTGAAATATGATATTTGCATTTAATGGTAGTAAAGCCCTGCAGAAAGTTAAACCTTTTGACTACTAGAACCAGAGAGAATATCATCTGTGTTTTCAACTTTCAGAGTCTTAGAACTCTATCCTTTACCTGAAAAATTACCTTGGAATGGCAGGTATCATATATCTTATGATATATCATATATCTCTCTAGTATGTTTTTGTACAGGGCAAGCTGCAAGAGTATCCTCTCCCCAAGGTTAAAGAATGGCAGGAGGCATTGGTTATTTTGTGGCATATACACACTTTATCTCAATTATTCAGTCAAATGTTAATCTATATGCTGCTTGAAGGAATTATGAAGACAAAATTAAAGTCCCAACTCAATTGGTTTTGAGTTAACCAAAAAGGTGCATCATCTTTGTTGAGCCTAATTCAATTAAATGGGAGCCCTTCTTAAAAGCCATGAGGCCCTTCCTGAAGCTCTGAGCTTCAGCTCAAGCTCATGAGACTCCAGCCAGCTGTTTTATGACTCTCTAGATTCTAGTTTTACAATAAATGGGCCATGGTGTTAAGCCTAAATATAACGGGCAGGGATTGAGTCCATGTTCTTTAGTTGTCTCAACCTTGGCATGTTCATAACAAATATTTTCTAGTACATATCCTAGTTCTTAAATAATTGCCTTCTAGTTGGTGCTCTCACTTCTAGGTTCTCCTCTCCTTCAATCACACATCCCTACTGCTGCCAGTTGGGTTTTTCTAACATTTCATTAATTCCCTGGATTGAAAAATCATCAATGATTCCCCATTATTTGTTGAGAAAGTCTAAGCTTCATGGCATGGCATGTTCTCCATGTTTTAATCTGCCTGCTTTCCTAGTTTCTTTTACTTTTGGACAAGTGCCCCCTATACTGGCCAAGGCCAAGGAATTGAAACAGCTGTAAGATATCACCAGACTTGCCTAAGGAAACAATGCAAACACTCCTATGTACATAAGTTATCAATACCAATTTTGATATTATAATCCAGGAAAGAGAGGGAGCAGGGTAGGATCTAGAGGGATGCTCACTGGGTGTTATGTGCGTGTATGTTTCTATCACACTAAACCTCAATATGATATATAATTACAATGCACCAATAAAAGTATATATTTTTTAAAAAGGCATGTTTCTGAGCAAAATTGCCATCAGTAGGGGGAACACCAAAATAAATGTCCTTATGAAAAAACTCTTTCAGATCATTCACATAAATCTTAACTATGATCTTTAGACCTCTACAAAAGATTTTACACATAGCTCTGTGCTTTTACCTCTTTCTCAATGCTTCTTTTTCCATACCCAGCACTTTGAACCCTTCCCTTGCTACTGACCTGGTTGAGTCTCTCAACTCCTTTCTACCAGATTCCCAAAGAGAGGCTAAGAAGGAGCCTTTTTTAATGACCAGATTCCTTATACAGAAATGTATATCCCCACCCAAAAACTTATCAATGGCTTCTGCTTAGTCATTCAACAGGTCAAAGTTGCCAATTTTCCACTGCTTTAGAGATCCTCATCATGAGCTTAAGGCTGGTTACCAAGTGCCACTTCCAACATCCCTTTGCCTAACTATACAGATTGGATGTCTCTGTTCTAGCCAGTAAAATTCTACTTACCACCACATCACTTGACACTATTCAGATAATCCCTCTACTCCCTTCTAAGCATTCCTCTGGCCTCTCCTTTCCACCTATCATTTTCCTTCTTCAAACATTTCTCATAAATCATCTGTCTTACAAAGCTTTCCTGGGACATAGCTACTTCAGCAATCTCCTGAGCCCTTATGTAAATATGAACCATGCGCAAGCATCAAAAATTGGCCCTGCTCTATTTTAGAAACTCACATATACCCATGCAAGTTAAGTAGGGGAAATGAGCCTGAATTTGGTTCCCAAAGACCTTTCACAGAATCAAACATGAAAGCCAGAATGATATTCTGGAACCTTGTTTTAAGACTCAGGTGCTAGTATAACAATAAAACATATCACCAGCTATAGGTCAAATTGAGTATTTATGTCAAATAACAGAAATGTTTGTTTTATGAATGTTATATCACACTATATAGGTTAAGAAACTTTCCTCTAGATAATGTTCATCTCCCTCCTGCTTTAGTCTGTGCTGAGGCTAGCTGTTGCAGATATTACTTTTATTGGATTGGATGGGCATAACTGGAGAGAAGAAAGAGGAAGAAATGGCATGTTTTTGATCTATAAGAACAATTATCTCTCAGTGTCAGTGAGAGATTGATTCCAGGAACCTTTGCAAATACCTAAATCCTTGGATGCTCAAATCTTTTATACAAAGTGACATAATGTTTTCAAATAACCTACACACATTCTCTCATATACTTTATTTTATTTCATTTTCTGTGGCATTGGGTATTGAATCCAGGAGTATTCTACCCAAACTATATCCCTAGTCTTATTTTTTTTGAAACATGGTCTCACTAAAGTGGCAGAGGCCAGTCTCCAATCTGTGATGCTCCTATATCAGTTTCCCAAGTAGTTGGGTTACAGATGTGCACCACCATGCCTGGCTTCCCATATACTTTAAATAATTTCTAGGTTACTTATACTTCCTAATACAATAAAAATGTTATATAAATGCCAGCTACTCATCTGACAGAGGACTCATATCTAGAATATACAAAGAACTCAAGAAACTCACAGCTAAGAAAACAAATAACACAATCAAGAAATGGGAAAAGGATCTAAATAGACACTTCACAAAAGAAGAAATACAAATGGCCAATAAATGTATGAGGAAATGTTCCACATCATTAGCAGTCAGAGAGATGCAAATC